>JAWWEN010046700.1:0-11970 GCA_035582955.1 Sycophila texana
CCTTTGCACGGTTTCCGAGCGATCATTTTTTATCAGAAAGTTGTCTTTTTTTATGAGTAATTGAATAAAATTGATTAAAATAGGGAGCCTCGACTGCAAAAATTATTATTGGTGATGATGGCACCTTTCCCAACTCGGGCTCCGAGATGGCACTTTTCGAACTGGAGCACGAGATGGCACCTTTTCTAACTGGATTCCGAGGTGGCACCTTCTTGCTCCAGACCGTAAAGCAACGGTAAATTTTACTATAAATTTCTCTCTGTGTGCAGATTCTGACAGAGAACATTAAATGTAATTTTTACTACAAATTATTATTACATTTCTTTTTAAATTACATTGAATATTAAAATGTAATGCAAAGATTAATTCAAGACAGACCGTACTGTTTGAACTTTATCTTAAGTTTTTGACAAAATAGTCATTCAGAACTCAAATCTTATAATAACATTAATTATTTCATTAAATTTACGAATAATTAATCTGCTACAAGCTATTATTATATCTACTGCATTGCAGTATCTTATTTTTTCGTACAAAAATACCGCACACTATATTCATTGAATATCTTTCTAGCAGACATTCCAACATTTCCTTGTACATTTATTCTCATCGATTTATGTCTCGAATTTATACATACACCGTAAAAAAGCAGACTCACTAATATACTTATAAAAATCTCATTTACACAGCGGTGCAAAATTACCCCCTACCCTGCGCCAAAGCTCCATTGCGGTCAATTAATTTCGTAAATAATCGACTTTCGCCCGGGTAGTGCCTAATGAATATTATCACAAACAAGCGGCCGCCGAAAAAGCAATAAATTGCAGCTCTCACAGCGATGCAACAAAAAAAAACAAACAAACAAAAAACGAAGCGACGCCGGGCTTTAAGCGCTCGATTAATAATCCCGAGATGCAATTAATTCCGGAGCGCGAAGCTCGGCCCTCTATCCAAGATGGATTCGCAGCGAGCGCCGAGAGGAAAGAATGCGGAACGGCCGCCGGTGAAAAATGAACGTCACGTGAACACTTGTAACGATGCCCCGGCTCCTCCTGCAGCCGGCGCTGTGCGCGAGTGCCGCAGGTGTGCGCCCATATACAAGGCGACCGGAGCCCGAGAACAAACGCCCCGGTGAGTGGCAATTTCACGGGACAGGCCAGTGTAACAAGGCGCCCGCTTCTAACTCTCTCAGGCTCGCGTCTTTAACTCCCGAGGTCCTGCTGGATCGCGCCGTCATCTCGTCGGATAAGCGCCCCCGCAACACCTTGTGTGCTCTCCTCGTCCGTTTCTGCCACTTGCTGGCGGCTCGTTTACACCTATACCTTCTGTCGCCGCCTCGTTGTCCGGGCCCCGTCCACGATGAATTTCAATGCGGATTTTGGAAATGAATAATCCTGCGCTTCGTTTCAAGGTAGTATACTGTCGGCAATGGAATTACCGTTCAGATATTGATAAAATTGAAAGTATATTAAGCCACAGAAGGCTCATAGTTAAATTTTTATGGGCCTAGGGTATACTAGGAAAAAGTAATTATAGTAATTCAATTTTGACGTGGTTTACACGTAGCTTTATGGGAAACTAAGTTCTCTTGCGAATTCTGCAATAACTACCGTTCAGATTTCGATTGGAAACTTAAATTGAAGATAAAAAAATACATATTGCGAAAACGTGTGCTTAACATTTTTTTTCTGATGTATGACGTACACAACAAGAAAAAAATTTTAAATTGGCATATCACATTTTTTTTATTTTTTTTTTTTTTTTTAACCCTCTAACGCGATTTTTCGACAGAATTCCATATAAAAATTCCTCATAATATGACCAGCAAAAAAGTTTGGCAATCGATAGTTCATGTTCACGATTTTTCTCATGTTGGGGGACACCTAAAGAACCGGAAAAATCTTGTCCAGTAGGTGTGCTCCCAATTTTTTTTTTTTTTTTTAGTTTTGGTACCCCAGTTGTTTTACGAAGTCCGTGGATTCGCACATAATTATATCCTTTACCAAAAAGTAATTGTAACTGTTCCCGACAAATCAGGAAAAACACGCGAGGAAAATTAACCACACAAAAAAAGGACACTATTTCGTTGCATTTTATCATTTTTTATTCTCGTATAAACAACGACCATTCGGACTGATCGGTTTTTGACAACTGAACCAACAAACTCCTTGCTAACCAAGTTCGCATTTTTTTAAACAATATATATTTATATATACTCAAAATAACAGTTGCTTAGCACTTCTCGTTAGAACGTGCCGAATTCTCATTTTCAATTACATATATGGTAAATCGTATCCGTAACAGTAACCTTTCTGTTACTTATAGAGGTATCAGGATCCAAGCCAAGACCAGAATTAAAAATTATTAAAATACCCACTTAAAAATAGCACATTTATCTGCGTTTCTCCAACTCCAAGAGTCTAAGGCTAATAGCAAACAACGACTGCAGGCTCTTACAACGTCCCGGGCAAATACTCGCGCTGTAAACTCCAGCAGCGAGCGCGACCGCAAAGTTGTAAAGCGACACCGCCGGTCTAAATCCACGAGTACGCGCAAATCTCATCGCGCGCAGGGTCCGTCTTCCCTGCTATGCGGTTGTAAAGTGCAAGTTGCGCTGCGCTTCTGGCCCCTCGGCGCTTTTCCTATCGCAACGGCGCATCTTTCCATCTAAATCCGGCTCGTCAGAGTCCCGGTGCAAACACGCGGGCTTGCCTCCTTGTCGACGACCTCCCTACACACACACACACACACACACACGCGCGCACGCACGCACACACACACACGCACGCGCACACACACACACACACACACACACACACACACACACACACGCGCGCGCGCGCGCGCGCACCCACACATCCATCCGCATTTGAACACACACAAGGATGCATACGCTCGCGTACGTATCCTCTGTATCCCGAGAGCAGAATAGACAGGCCAATATGGTGCCGGCGCTGTTTCCGACGAACAGGGGGGGACGAGTTACACACAAGGTTTGCGCCCGGGCGATGTCCTAAAGCGTTACGGCTAAACGTTCCGAGATACGACGCGTGCCACCCCCTCATACCCCCGTCGGTACACACACGCACGCGTGCATACACGGGCCGGCGGCGCAAAGGCGGGCCAAAGCCTCGAAACGCATCCATTACCCGACGAGCTCGCGTGTCAACGTTACGGCCGCGCCATTGCACCGGGGGACACGTGGATGAATATATTAGGCGGCGGGAATGCGCACGCGCGCCCCCGCCGCGTCGCCGGCACCCGGAGATGCCCGGGAGAGGCGGAGATGCCTCGGCTCGCATTTTACTCTCGCCGTAAGATGGATACAGGGAGAACAACGGCTGCGTACAAGGCGTTATTAGCGCACTGAAAGGGTGCACCGTGGCGCGGATGATCGAGCGAATCTTTTGATGCGAGCATAGAGCCGTGCGCGCTATATATATTGCCGAGATTTCACGGGACTGCACTTTACATCGGCATGTGAATGGCGGTGAAGGGCTGTGAACGATTTGAACTGTTTATACCTGCTAAAAATCAGTTTATAAGAAATAGCAGAAAAAAAGTGTTATTATTTCTTAAACTGTGGTGATGAATTAGGTGAAAGAAAGGCTGTGAACGATTTGAACTGTTTACAGTGCTAAAAATCTGTTTATAAGAAATAACGCAAAAAAAAGTGTTATTTCTTAAACTGGTGATGAATTAATTGTATAAAATGTGTGTACAGTGATTTTACTGGATTTTACACAAAATTTGTGATGTAAAATTCTTGTAAATATATCAGTACGCAGGAAGTACACTCGACGGACTTTAATTCTGTTACTTCCGTTCCGTTGTCTTATAGTTTTTTAACCAATGATATTACTTGATCTTATGGCAGAACCAATCCAACTACAAAAATAAGAATAGACAGCAAAACGCAAGTAACCGAATTAAAGTCCGTCGAGTGTACAAAAAAATACAAACTTTACACAGTATTAATGTTTTTTTATATGCAACGGCTTATAATTTACATAAAATGTGAATTATTTACGTAAATTTTGTGTTTGGTACACATAAAATAGACACAAAATTTACTAAAAAACTAAGAAATTAAAGCTTAAGCATAAATTTATACTTAGAAATTTATAGCAACGAAGCTAATTACAAATTCTGATAGTAGTTATCTCATTCTATTCATGCCCTAAATATTACCTTTTGAAGTTGAATATGGGAAAGTTCGCTAAAATAAATAATTAGCCACTTATTTCAGGGCAAAATTCTATTAGTACTTATTGCGATAAATAGCACTTGACGCTGATAAGAACATTTCAAATAATTTCACCCACTTAACTATTTACATAGTTAATTATTGCTGACAATAATGGGGTAAATGGAACACTCGATACGTTTTATTTGGCAAAAAAAATTGGCAAAAGACAGTCCTAAATTAATATAAAACGAAAACTCAATTACGAATTAATAAGTATTTCAATAGTATAGTATAATAAGTTTAATAGTATAATAAATTCAATAGTATAGTATAATAATAAGTATAGAGTATAAATATACAATCAACGATATTTTTGGTTAAAAATGAAAAATGTTTTATACGCTTTACTGGTGTTTTTAACTTTTTATTTTTCCATTGATTTCATTTTTGCCACGTGCCCTACATATTGCCACTTTCTAATCAATCCACGCTCAACGACTGTAAAGCAAACCTAATCCACGTAACCCACATAGTTATAGTGCAGTTTGCCGTTAGTAATATTTAAAAATTATTCCAAGCCAAATAAACTTACTAGTAAAATTCCATACCATTTACATTCTTCTTTCAAATAAACACTGAGAAAAAAAACTCAGTAACCACAATTAACCATTACTTGTTTTAAGTACACTGAGAAAAATAGTGGAACTAGTCTATTCTATATTGCATAATAAATTTTAGTATATTTATTGATACCATATTTTTGATGATACTAAACAATAATATCGTAATATATACTATATCCATTTAGTTTAGTTGTTGATCTATTTTAGTGCATTTTATTATTCAATAGCAGTATACTATATTTAATAGTAACTTAAGCAATATATTCACAGTGTTGTTAAAGTTATTGTATCCAATTCTGTTTTTTACAGTTACCTTTACTATAATTTTGTTTTTATAAGATACTATAATATCTGTTTGCAGCCATATTATGCCATATTTTATACACAGAGAAAAAAATTCAGTTGAAACAAGCATCCGCGCGTATGAATACGGACAACTACCACTTTTTCGTTGACTGAACGAAAAATTTGTTGAAATAATGAAGTATTTATTGAAACAATTAAACATCTCGTTAGAACAATCAATATTTTCATTAAACCAACGGAAAAAATTAGTTGTCGGCATTTATGCGTCCGGATCGTTGTTTCAACTGATCTTTTTTCTTAGTGTAGTACTTTGATAGTAATAGTAACCATATTTTTTTTTAGTATAATACTTACTCATTTCAACCAAAAATTATTTGTTTCAATCAAATATTCGTTCAAACAACCTATACGGTTAATTGTGATTATCTGATCTTTTTTTCTCAGCGAAGATAACACTTGCCCAGCCGTTTATTCATGTCGCTGACTTTTACGACAGTCTGCGCGGCATCAGTCTTCGCAATCGGTCTTCGGCCTCCCGAAGCCAAGGAGCTTCCGCGCGTCCCAGCCTCTTTCAAAGTCCGCGGACCCTATACATACAGAAAGCGAAACGAGAAGCAGATAGTAGCAGCGAGGCTGAACTCCGCGTACGAGTTAAAACAATTGGCCGTGGCGCGTGCGCGCGCGCGAGTTAACGATCCGCTTCATTTAATTGCCGCACAATCAGAATTCGCCCCGGCGAAGGAAGAGGGAAGCACGCGCTGTATCCCTCCTGCGGGCCGCGGGAGTTTAACGGCGCGTGGGAGGCCGTATATATAAGTCCGCCAGCGGCCTCGGAAAGGTGCAGACGGCGGAAGGAGGGCAGATTTGCTATCCGCGCCTAAGCGGCACCCTCCCACCCGCCACCCCCCCATACTATACCAGTGCGTTTCGTCGACTCGGTTTCCGCGGCGTGCGCGCGTATAAAGTCCGGGGGAGTTTCCCCACCATCGCCAGGCGCGCCGAAGTTACGCGATATCGCGAGGCGGCGAGCGTGAGAGTTTGCATTAATTTCACTTGTAGCGTTGAAAGTCGACCGACCTCTATACTCGCTCTCAACGTCGCTGACGTACGCATTTGAGCACTCTTCTTTTTTTTTTTAGGGAGGTAAATTCGTATAGCGGTGGTTGTACGGTGCGGTATCAGTGCATCGTGAAGAATTAAGTTTCCGAAAGTTTGAGCAAGTTTTGTTTGGCGAAAGTTATAGCCCCGATGTTGGTAAGAACCTTATACCTTAATCTTCGTATTCTTTTTTTATGAGCCCTAGTGCGATGGTCAAAGTTGATGGTTAATTTAAGTAATTTTCGTTAAAAAAATTTGGTAATTTACGTGTGAGTGATTAGAGTAATTTTAGAGGTTTTATGTAGGTAGCAGAGAGAGAGCAGCTGGTGTAATTAAAATTGATGTTCGTCAGCATAAACAAGAATTCATTTTTATGTGCGAAATAGCAATTAGATTCACAATTGTCTTTACTGCGGATTTTGGAAGATTAATTAGAACAATTGTACTCCATAATTCGCTATATAGTCTCGTAAAAATTTATCTCTCTATCTTTTGGGGTAATTGGCTGGAAGCCTCTCAGATCATTAATTTCATAGCTGGTTACGGAATAAATTTCCACTCGAGAGAATTCATGAGTTTTCCGCTTATTTTTCGCCAATTTAAGCATAATCACTTTATGGAGTTAATGATTTTTTAGTTCCCTAATTACGTGAACAACCGTGGAAAATTTTCAACTCAGTTTACAGCGTTAACAGTACAAGTTTTAATTTTCAATCCGAAGTAGTCAGCGACAAAAATAAAAATAATCGAATCATCAATTATTTAATATACTGCCTATAATGATCTGAAAGATCTAGATATAAGTAAACGATCCTCGATTAAAAAGTTAAAAAAATATATATGTGATAATATATATTAAAGACATATTAACATGTTTCGGGAAAAATATTTAGAACTGGGTAATTGTTAAGAAATTTTATAAATTTTAGATTTAATCCTGATAACAGTTAGATTTAAGTCTAGGAAAAAATAAAAAATGAAAAGCACCGTCGTATTAAGAATAATTGTTATTGTATACAAAAACTTTATTATACTGTTAAACAGAGCTCAAATATTATAGTTTATAGTTTTAAGTTAAACAAATATATGGACTAGGCAACCTGATGTAAGGTATGACTTAGCCATGCCTGTATTTTTATTGTTATTCTGGACTGGATTACTTTGTAATACTTCGTTGTATTTACTTTGTAATGTAATGTACTGTTACTCTGGATAAATAAATAAATATATTAGTAAATAAATATATTAATAAATAAATATATTAATAGAGAAGATTATCAATCAACTCATCGTGCAACACGTGACGAAAAAAGCTGACTCCAGTCCAAAATCAAGTTAAGCCATCGAGCTGGACGTAAAAAAGTAATAGGGCCCGATTAATCAAGTAATACTTCGGCGAGGGGGTATTCCTTACATCCGCGGTGTAGCTTCATCCGCACCAGCGGATGAGGGGAGGGGAGAGCTTAAAGGATAATGACATTATTGCCGCTCATGTAGCGTACAAAGGGCCGCTTTTGTGGCGGCGGCACAAAGTCACCAGCGCCAACAATGTAAAATGAATGACCCCCCCCCCCCCAATCCCCCTCCCGCGGTGGCCCTCGGCAGCGCCGCGCGAGAGCGAGACAGTCACTAAGCGTCCAAAGAGACGTAGAATCGCAGGAACGAGAGGACAGGAGGAGTAGATAGAGAGGGACTAGTTGCTCCGGTGCCGCGGCGAATTCCCTCCATTACCCTAGCGCCTTGCCCATTGTACGAGGCTGTTTCCATGCAGGCGGCAGGGTTATCGCCGAACTTGCAGCGGCGGCCCCCGCGCTAAACTGGATTTACCCCCGTAACGGCCTTGCCATCGTCTCCCCGGCTTTTATCCCAACGCGCCATCTCCCGCGACTCCCCCCCTTCGGAGCGACCCCCAAATCGTTTTGTCGCGATGGCTGCGAGTCAACTGGTGCGGCGGCGCTTGTTCCGCGCTTCCGTGACCGCCGACTCGAGGTCGTTTGCTCGTTTTAGTGGGAGTGTACACGTCACCGCGCGGACGATCGCCGAAAAATGAGGCGACTCTGCGGAGAATGTGACCCGCTTTCCGCGTTCTAGGTCAGCCGAGTCTTACGAGCGGGGGAAATTTCGTCGGTCGAACGATACACAATGCGCCAAGCAATGACACTCGATTTTGATCGATGATGCTGCGCTTTGACCGACTCATTTCCTTCCTTTGATTGGCCTTTATGCTCGCAATTGTGTATCCTACAGTTTAGAAGTTTAACGCTAAAGGTTATGTGTGTTACGGATGCGATTTACCAATATATTTAAGATAGTTCTTTACCAAAACAACTTGACATATTTAAATTGCTTGAAATTAAAACTGTAGGTTAATTTTGTTATCCTTTATCGCTGGTTAAAATCTGGTGAGCCTCATCCGTACGGTTTTTAAAATATTCATTTCCAATGTTTGCACTTTTTGTAAGTGAAGCATAAGTTATTTAGGCTGTCGGTAGAGTGATATTTTTAATGATTTTGACAAAATTAAACATTTAATTTCTACAAAAAAACATGATATTCGAAATATTTACAGAAATAAAATATCAGAAAGAAAAGGTCCTTATCCGTACCGTTTTTTATTTATTTATTTAATATAAAGTTTACTATTAGTAAAGAATAAGAATTCGGTGCGAAAGTGCCAAATTATAATTTTGAGCGATATATATAAATTTGTTTAAAAACGCGAACATAGTTGGCAAGGAGTTTGTTAGTTCAGTTGTCGAAGACCGATCAGCCCGTATGGTCGTTATGTTTTTACGAGAATAAATAACTGATTTAAATCCAAAAAAAGTGTATTTCACTTAGTGGTTACCTTTTTCTCGCGTGTTTTTTTCCTAATTAGACGGGAACAATGTGAAAAAATGCTCATTTAAAAACAAAATTTTTTAGGTAACTTATTAAAGATTAGTGCAGTACTGGAAGGATTTAGTAAAAGAGAAAGGTGATCGCATTTTAACAATTTTTGTAGTTTGATAAATTTGTTCTCTTCTTGTGTTAAACAAATTTTATTAAAAAATCGATATAGCGATTGACTATACTTCCTTCTTTTTTGAGTTCACCCAACCCACCTCATTAGGTTTTACATTAAGAAAATGTATATGTGCAGTTGATCACCGTCCTTCAGTGGTGAATCCTTATAATTATAGCGGAACGAGTACGATACATACTTAAAATACAAAGCTAAAAATTTTTCTGGTTAAACAATGCACTGCATAAATATTCGATTCCTATACTGCCATCGACATTATTCCATACATTAACTATAATTAAATTAAATTCATTCTAACTTCAATTTAGCCGCCATAATTGATAATCAATAATACGGCATAAAAAAAAAACATATTTCCAAATTGTATACCAATCATTCACGTATACCACTAATTCAAAATTTAAGCGTTGAACTGACCGTTTCCTGCTAAATCCCACGCCCGTAAAAATAAACTTCCAGCATTCGAATGCAACCATGAAAACTTCCTCGGTTAGTATATGAAGCAGTCGCGCTGCCAGGACGAAAAAAGGAGAAGAATCCTCGCGCGGTGAAGCCGATCATTCCGAAAACTCAGCTGATTTCATTATGATCACGAGCGTTTATGGAGCGACACCGATCGGACGGACGACGCGGCGAAACACAGCGAGATATAGCGGAGCCTTAATCGACGGCGGCCGACGCGTAGGCGAGTCATTTCACCGCGATCGTAACATCTGTTGGCGAGCGCGCAGGCTCGCCAGGGAGTGAGGAAGAGAGAAGAGAGAAGGAGATAGAGGCACTTGCCTAATCCGCGCAAATCAAATTCGAAATTACCTTCCATCCGGGATCACCGCAAGCTGTTCGTGACGGATGACGCCATAAATTTTGCCATTCGCGAACCTTCCGCGCGGCGCTTCGACGAGAACGTACGCGTGCGCGCGCGCGCGCACAAATCGCACCGGTGGGAGGGAGGAGTTCGCCGATATAGCGGATGCTCCCGAGGGGAAGATGCATCGGCTGCCGGAGATGCCTCATCGGGACCTTATTCGCTAAACTTAATGTCCCATTTAAATGTTCTCGAGTCTTTCTGATTACTACGATCGCAGAAATGCTTTTTTAATTACCGAACTATTTTCTGGACGAAAAGCTTTTGCTTCCTCCCGGAGGAAGCTTTTTTTAATTTTTAAGCTACACTAGAATTCAAACGTGATTTTTTGAGTTCGGACATTCCATTATCCATTATACAAATTGAGTATTCGAGATTTCGATCTTTTATTCGAAAATCTCGAAATGATTTTGAATTTTCAAGAAAAAAAAAAACGAAATTTCAATTGTTTTTCTTTCAATAGGTTTATATAATCTAAGTGCCAATTTCTTTTGTTATGTCATGTAAGAGGGTTGTTTTGCCCGTATAAAGAAATAAATAAATAATCATTGCAAATTATTTATTCTATAAATAAATTGTAATTAAAAAAAAAAAGCCTAAAAGGGTTTTGAAGGAGGGGGATAGAGGAGTTCCTCTGGAGGCGCTTCCTCTAAACAAGGAAATGAAGCTTCTACGGCCTGACCTTCCTAAATTATAGGGAAACAAATTTTTTTAAAGTTGGTATTTCGCCTTCAATCGTAAAAACCGCTTTGTAAAGGACGTAGACTTATAGATAGCGCCTTAAAAGTAGAATAAATTTGTGTCAAAGTGCACACGTCACTCGATTATAAATTTACTTTAGCAAAATCCAACGCGCTTCGCGTGCTCTTCACGTTTTTCAATTGATGTATTTAAATCCTTACATATTTCTTTTTCACGCATTTAACTAAAATAATTGTACTTTTCAACAATAGAATTCAATATAACAAGTCTAAACAAATCCAGCTGAAAGACAATAAAATTACAGAATTAAGCTTTAACAATTCAATCTACAATAACGCAAACATTGCAAGAAAATCACCTTACAAAAAAAATCAAACATACTAATTCAGACATATCCATTAACGATACGAAGAACTTATTCGACTTTCTTTTCATTCCTCCCGGTTAACACGATTCTCTCAATAGCAATAAAAATGAAAAAAGGAAAGGATGAGGGGGAGGGGGGAGGAAACGAAATTACAAAGTAAGTTTTGAAACACTGATGGTCGGCGGCCCGATAAAAAGGAATTCGCGCCGTAAATTCTTTTTACCCCGCAGGCTGGCGCGATAAAAGGCGAGCCGCGGAATGAAACCAGCGCGCGGGGCGGCCCGGAGAGATGAGGAAAAAGGAGTAACAGCTCTCGCCCGGCGAAACGGGCGATTGCGCAAGATGATGGCCGGGGCTATTAACGCGCCCCGTACGACGTGTGTCGGGTATACGCGGATGCGCGCGCGCAATCGTTAATGCGCCGGCGTTTTCGCGCGGACGAGATGACGTATATATACGCCGAGGAAAAAACAAGTCAAGCGCCGATTTCGCGCTTCGTCGATGATCAAATGAAGGCTCGGGATTCTATAAACGCGTTAGCGCCTCGAAACCTCGAAACGCTGATAACGCTATAACGGGGGTCGTATAGAATCCGAGCCCTCAAATGGTCTCTCAATTAGTCGTCTTGCGGATCTATAGAGCAGCGGCGATTGACGGGGTTTTCCTGGGAATTTTTTGCTTTTTCTGAATGACGTGTTTTTTTTCTTTTTTTTTTTGATTTCTCATAGAGAAAGCCTTGTGTCGCCAAAATTTTTCGATCTTCAGATTTTGACGTAAAAGTACTTATTTAGGTTC
>JAWWEN010046721.1:0-11963 GCA_035582955.1 Sycophila texana
AACGCCAGTTTATCGCAAGCAAATTGAGGTTAGCGTGCGGTAAACGGGCGTTTTCCGCACGGCGTGCTATAAAGTATATTTTTTTAAATTTGCTATTAAATTTAAAAATACTAAAATACAACAACCGAGGAACTCGCATTTACAGTGGATTCGAGAAATTATTAAGTGCCTCGTTAAACCGAAGAAAGTTTAGTAAAACTTTCTACTTTAAGTCGGCTAATGCATTCAGACCAGAAAGTATTTGAATTTTTCGAGCAAAAATTTTCCGTTTATCAATTTTATTTAAATAACCGACATTTTTTTCATTAGTTTCTAAAATGTGCAGTTAACAAAAAAAAACATTTGTATAAGGATAAGAGTACGTAAAAATATAATACCATTATATTTGTTATCTCAGATACAAAACTGAAAGATAATCGACTCTTTTTTTTTTTTTTTTTTGTAATTCAATGTTTATCAGAAAAGATGAAAATATACGTGACATCAAGATGTTACAAGGTTGCGCGTATAAATGTACATATATACTATAAACGTAAGATCACGGCTAAATTTCAATTTGCTATTATTTTCTTTAATAATTAATACTTTGCAAAATATGCATTTGTTATCTTGTCGAAACAAATCGAATTTTAAAAAGAAAGTCTTTGATACTTTATATTTTATTCCAAGTACTGATAAAAGGCATGCATCAATTTGATAAATATTTTATGCAAATAAAAATGTACGTAATTTAAGAAAAGATTGCTTTTTTAGATAAATGTATTAAGTAAGTAATTAATGAAATCATTAATCGAATATAATTCAAGTGCAGCCGTTATCACTTTCGTTTGTAGATATGCATTGGTAAAATTCCGTTATTTATACTTTAATTAAATATGCTTACTGTAAAAATTGCGGATATATTGCAACGCGATAAAAATCTTTATCTCTTTTTATTAATGGTATTTCAGAGCTCTTACAATTTATATCATGAAGCATTATCTTTGCAAAAGGTGTTACGTTTTGAGTTTTAGTTCATAGCAAAATTTTTAGCCGAGCGTAGGTTGCGAATGTATGTAACGTGGGCGCCTATTTGAATTCTCGTTTTGTGCATATGTCTGTATTGTTAAGTGGATTTTAAGATCTTTCCTCGATATAAGGAAGGTAGCAATTCGCGTTAAAACGAATTTGTGCAACTAAAAATTCTCTCTTAAATAATAATTTTCAAGAATAAAAATAATAAAAATTTCATAATGATATAAAATTATTATTAGTGTATAAAATCTTACCTGTGAAAGATTGTTGCAGGAATGAAGGATTTTATCATCTTTTCCTTTGCCCTTTTTGGACTTTTCATGAGATAACTGAAAAGCAGCAAGAACTTCCGATAATATGTTTTTATTTAAAGATGGCTGTAGCGAACTCCACCTAGAGTCTGTACAAAATCCATAAAATTAGACTTTTATAAAACTTAATTATTTTAGAAAACTATATTAATTTTAATCTTTATAATAAACTTACCAATTTGAGCCAAAAGTAAGCTGGATGTGTACAAATGTTTCAAATAAAGTGATTTCCAAACAGCAAAGCATCGATCGTCAGTAACAAGACAGCTTAAAAGACCCTCTACAATCTCATTTCTTTGATTATCTGGTGTTTTTGATGTTATTTTTGAGAGTAGAGTATCATACAATTTCCGATAATTTATATTTTTATTTTGAAAGAGTATGGTCTGCAATAAAGAATATTTGAGCATATATTCAAATTTACATAAATTTAATTTGTTTTAAGTATATTTACCCTTAGTGTTTTTAGATGTACTGCTCCCTCATCAATTATGGATTGAGAAATATTTAACTTTCCAGAGAAAAAGTCATCAAAAATATTGAAATATAAATCGGGTTGTAGGTTTTCTTCATTATTGTGCCATTTTAGAAGATCACTTAATATCTTCATTACATAATTAGAGTAACTTTTTGCTTCAAGCATTGGTGCCATTACTTCGTGCCAAACTTTTAAACCAACAGTCAAATTTTCCTTTCCACCTTGATTGAAGGACCACAGCAAAGACAAACCTATAGGCTTTCTATTCTGGTAAGAATTTCTCATACTGGTTAATTTTTGAATATTGCTCGAACTAAGTTTAGGATCATATTTAGCCAAAAGCTGAACAAATATTTTATATCCTACTACAGGTGTGCCCTTGGTCATTTCCATTGCTAAGGCTGTGAGGATGAACTCGTAAAAAAGGCGTGCATTTGGAGCACCAGCACTATCAATAGCTTTTTCAAAAACAATACGTAAGCTCTTTGGTACAACAGTTAAAGGGTAACCATCAAGTCTACCAGAGAATATCGGATCATCTTTTTCTACAGGTATTTTAGCATTTAAAAAAGCTACAAGAGTCTTTAACCAAACCAGAGGAGCATCTGGAAAATGCGCTTGATTGGTTGCTAATAGATTTTGTACTTCGTTTACATTGATCTGTAAAATAATGTAGAAAGAAATATATATTAAAATATAATTCTCTTTTAAATAAGAAATAAAAGAAACCTTACTGAGTTTAAAGCCTCTTCAATTGACTTTGGTGGTTTTTCTTTAGGAGTTTCATCTTTCTTCTTTTCAGTTTGTTGCTGCTTTTGTTGTTTCTTTTTCTCTTCATTTTCTTTCGTTTTACTTTCTTTTTCTTTTAAAGGCTTTTTGTTCTCCTTGTTACCATCTAAGTTGTCGTACAAAGTTTTCACTTGATCTAATGGTACTGTAAAACAAAGCAAAGATAAGTTTTTTTTTACACTCTGTACATGAATATTTTTAATTGAATTAAAAATTATATGTTAAATAAGTATTCTTGTACCTTATATTGCGTATCAAAAATGATATATCCACAAGATAATCAGAATTTAAACTTAAATTTTATACAATATTGTATCATATTAATACTAGACGGATTTAAAATTGAATTCACTTTTATTTGAAAATGAATTCAAAAACATTGTTCAGTCAAAATACCAAATAGTTTTTGATGCATAAAAAATACAACGAAAGATCCAGACTAAAGTAAAATTTTGAAAAATAGTACATCAACTAATTGCCCTGATTCATAACATAAAAACATTACCAAAACTTTTACAGAATCTTTAGAAACTTCCCACAGCAATGGGATTCAATTCATAAATGAATTTGAAAAGAAAACATTAAAGTGTACTCACGAAAATCCTCGACTTTCGGAGCATTTTCGATAAACTTCTTCTTCTCGGCTTTGCTGAGTTTACCGGTTTTCCCGACGGTTTTGTCCTTCTTGTTCTTGCCGACGACTTCCCAACCACCGGCGTACATCCTGGAAGGTGCTTTAGCAGCGAATCTCGCTAAAAAATCCAATGGACTTCCTGCGCTGCTTTATAAAAAAGGGAAAATATTGGAGCGCTACAGGAGCAGGTTATGCGGACGCTCACAGCTGAGTGTACAGGCGTAATTCTCGTGTATAAACGCGTGCAGCCAACGGCGAGTTTACGTGGCGATCGAGTTTCTCCAGGCGTTCCCGTTTTCTCTCCCCTTCAGCGCCTCTGCAATGACGCGACGTTTGGCGCCCGCCAGTTTTTAAAATTCATATTGCGATGCCTAAATATAGAAGTACACTTATATTGAGCTAAAAACATTTTCTTTATTTCTTATTCTTGCAATTGTGACTTAATAAATTAATTAAGATGCTAGAGTCGCGCGAGTGTTGAAGCATGACTTTATGATATGATTATAAATAATGGATAATAAGTTTATATACTAAATTGAAATAAATTAAACATTTATTTATTTCTTTTTTTAACTTTGTATTTAATTATTTTTGATGATAATAATTAAACATCTTCCGTAAAAACTATAGAAATTTCATAAAAAGCGCAAAAAGCAGCAGAGAAATATTACAGATTGACAGTTCGAGAAGCTTTTATGTTAAAAACATTATCAGTATATATACAGTATTAAAAACTAATTAAAAACGAATTCAAGCAAGTTCAAATACTCATTAGTACGTAGTTATTTTTAGATAGTATATTGTATAAATATAATATTTTTAAAGAAAAAAAAGTTTCGTTTGATGGCATAAACACTATAAGAATGTTTCAGATGCGCCGCAAAGGCAAAGAATATAAGCACCATATTTATCAGAATCACAATCAAAAATATAAGATGCACGCATTGAATTATGCGAAACAAATATTATTCTGTGCATTTCGATATGAAATGATATAAAAAAAATTTGTTTGTGTCTTTAACATAAACAGTAGGTTTAAGGTACGACATTTTTTTGTATGTTTATACATGGTACATAAAATTCTATTGCATTAAAAAAAATGTTTACTGATAATATTTACTGACAATAAAACGCAACCTTTATGTAATTCATTATAGCTTTCATAATTATTCATTCAATTAGAAACACAAAATAAATAAGTATTCAGAATTGAACATATTTATAACAGTTCAATAATTACTAATAAAAACGGCAACAAAAGAAAGAAGAATATTGCAAAATAGCTATACCCAAACGCAGTTGAAAATGAACAAATATACACTGAGAAAAAAGTTTACTAATCACAATTAACTATTACTTGCTTTAATTAATATTTACTTGTTTCAACCAAAATTTATTTGTTTCAATCAAATATTAATTGAAACAACTAAACATCGATTTCGATTTCTTACTTTTTTTTCAGTGTACAGTATTGATAAACCAACCATGTCATTGTATAAAAAAAAATACCAAAAAAAGTATCCAAAATCATGTTTAAGTGAATGACTCCAGGTCAGTATATAGTACTACGGGGGCGTATCATCAACCGACGTCGGACGTATATCTCGTCAGCGGGTTTCAGGTTTCACGGGGCGTCGTCGTTCTCGGACCAGCGAGCGCACTCTTTTCGATGGTTCGTCGCCTCATCGGAACCTCGAGTTGCCATTAGATCGACCCTCGTCCTCTACATCCCCGCCAAATTAACAGCAAAAAAAAGTAAGAAAAAAAAAATAGGAAAGCATGAGACTCGTCCTTGCGTTACTTCTATCCCTGCTGGTGTCCTGCGCCGCCGAGAATCTCCTCGAGTGCAACATCATCGGATCCAAATCGCCCGAGCTGAGGCTGAAGAGGCACCTGTTCTGCGAATACGATGCCTCCATCAGGCCTGTTAGCCGCAAAAATTCGACTGTCAACGTCACTGTTGCCCTGATGCCTACGATGATGGATTTTGTAAGTAATAAAAAAAGTTTGTTTTTAATTAATTTAATTTAATTTTCTTTTTCATTTACTTTATAATAAAAATATAGTTTTGAATTTTTAATTTTCTCTCTTTTTACAGGTTGATCGAAGTGGCTTGTTCGTACTACATTCGTGGCTTTTTTTGGTAAATATAAAACAGTAAGTAGAGGTGATTTACATTTGGGAATAGAAAAATATTAATCAATTTTTGTTTTCTTCTTTTACAGCACTGGGAGGACGAACATTTAACGTGGAAAAGTGAAGATTTCGAGGGGGTGTCTGTGCTGCACGTAAGCAGTAGCGAAATATGGGTACCAGATTTTTCTCTTTACAACACGTAAGTCCACATTATTTATTGATAATTATAAAAGAGTACCGGAGTTCCCAGTTTTATAAATTTAAATTAAATGCAAAAAGTGGTATTATAATCCTGAATTTAAATCTTTCGGTCATTACTTTAGGTTTGCATGTATAATATTATATTAATAAGTATTTTTTAATAAAATTTAATTAAAATTTAATAAAATCTTTGTCTATAATAAAATAGAGTTTTTTTTTTAATTCTGGTAAATAATATGATATTCTAAAATGTAATATATAATCTGTAATCGATGACCAATTAGCCTTTTATGTGGCATAATTAAAAAAACACTCTTGGTTTATTTATTTGAAGCTTTTATATTTTAATCTCTCTAAATTTGAAAGTATGAAAAGTGACATTATTTTACGTAAAAAGTCACTTATTTCAATATTTTCAGATTCACATGAAGTATCAAAATTCAAATGAACATAAATTTTATTCATTGCAATCTTGATTGCATTAAGGGCTATTTAGTCCGTTGAAGTAATAATAAATAAATAAGTAAATAAATAATTTACAAGTTTCGTTTTATACCTTTTGTTTAGAGGAGAAATTAGCTCATCGGAAGGTGGTATACCTTCAACAATTTGTCAATTGTACAACAGCGGGGGGGTAGTTTGCGTGCCAGGAATAAAAATGAGTTCACTCTGCGAAACCTCTTACACGTATTGGCCTTATGACACTCAAACGTGCAAGCTTCGATTGGGTTCCTGGGCTCACACTGGTGAAGAGATTAATTTTGAGTTTCGCAAACAGGCTGTAAGTTTTCAGTTATAGTTAAATTAACGAATATTTCAAATAATATAAAAATTTGTATCATAGTTTCAGACACTTCTTCTTGTCGTCTTCATCAAGCACTTAAGAAACATTTCCCTGGTGGAAATAATTTTTGTTTATGTAAATGTTTAAAAGTGTTCTTAATTTTAGTCAATGAAGACCAACTCTCTAAAAATGAATAAGTGAAATTTCACAAGAATAAGTGAATAGTCACTTATGTCACGTTAAATATCTTCCACTTATTGCAGCAAGTGGAAGATTTTTCACGTGGTATAAGCGACTATTCACTTATTTTAGTCAAATGTCACTTATTTATTTTTACAGAGAACTAGAAGTAAACCCTTTTTAATATTTTGAATATTTTAAAACACTTTTAAACATTTATTATAAAGTGTTTTAATATCTATACATGGAAATAAAGAACTACTACTACTACTACTATAAAGTGTTGTAATAAAGACAATAATAATAAAATAATAATTATTATACAGTCGTATGTTTTACAAATGGTTACTGTACTCTCGCGGCAATTTTTTTCTTAAGTTTCTGATGAAGGCAGCAAGAAAAGTTTTCCGAATGGACGGTATAAATTTTTTAATCTATTTATGTATATGGCAATATTTCTGCACACTGATTTTTAATTTGCAAACTTTAATTTTCTTTTCGTGATTGATTCTAGATTAGCATGGAGCATTATGTGGATAACAAAGAATGGCTCATCAGCAATTATTCGTTTAAGAGGCTCGCTCCAAAGTACTCCTGTTGTCCGAACGATACTTTCCCGACGCTGTACGCAACTTTCAATCTGGAGAGACATTCGCCTATGCTTCATTCGGTTTACATTACTCCTGTCGTTGGTAAACTATTAAATCATTATTTTTATTTAAGGACTATTAAGCTTAATAAATCAATAAGAGTTCAAAAAATTGAAAAAAAAAAAAAAAAATGAATTATTGCTAAAAATTTGAATCATTTAAAAAATTTTAATTAAATGTTTATATATTACAGTTTTGATGGTCATCACTCTGACGGTATTGTGGTTGGATTCGAGATCCATAGAGCGAATTTCCCTTAGCGCTCTAAACTTCATTTGCCACATACTATGCATTTACGATCTTCACTGGATGCTTCCTTTTAACGGAGCTAATCCTCCTCATATCTGTAAGATTTTAATATTTAAATGTGAAATTTATACTCAATGCAATAAATACACACTAAGTTCATTAGCATCATTTTTAACGAACCATTAAAAAAGCACGTTTCAGAAGGTTGCAATAAAGAAAAACAAGTTTCCTACACTGAGAAAAAAATTTAGTTGGATCAACGATTCGCGCTGTTAAATACTTCCAACAGAAAAAATTGTTATGTATTTTAACAGCGTCAATTTTGATTGAACAGAAGTATCGTTAAGATAACAAAAAACTCTGTCAAAATAAGCTCTACGCTGTTAAGTTAACAGTATCACTATTAAATTAACAGTGGAATTGTTGAGTTAACAGCTTTTTTCGGTTGGAAGTATTTAACGGCGCGAATCATTAATCCAACTAAATTTTTTTCTCAGTGTAGCAAAAGTATAATATCGTCGCCTCTAATGAAGCAAAGCGCATTTCAAAAAAGGTCTATTTTGTTGATTTGCCATTTTTAAAGCACTATAAAGTAAAGTAAAGTAACTATTCCAGAAGCTGATATACTTTCACATCTTCACATATTCAGATTTACACAGTTTATCGAATAAATAATGTATCATTAAATAAATAAATAATAAAAAATTATTAATTCAAGTGCTCTTCTACCGGGACTCGATGGCGCTGGCCACCTTCGCGATGATCGTGACGACCATGCTGCGAAAGCTTCAGTCGACGAAGGCAGCGGCGCCAAGCTGGATCGTCTCGACAGTGACGCTGGTGGCGAATAATCGCGCGGGTCGCTTCCTGCTGCTGGACGGCGCCCAGGAATTCGACGACTCAGGCCGCGACGTCGAGGAGAACTCGGAGGCGACCCTCGCCGAAACCACGGGGAAGCTCCAGGCGGACTCCTGGAGGAAGCTCTCCATCATCGTCGAGTGGCTCGCCTTTTTTATCGGCCTCTTCGCGTACATCATCATGATCTTCCTTCTGGTTCCGATGTCGGGATACCCGACTAAGACCAAATTCTACGAGGCGTAACTGATGACATATTGATAATTGTATACTATCGAAATTTTTTTACGAATTGTTTTTGTACGGCATTGGTGATTTTCAATTATTCCGTTAGAGATTTATAGAGGCTGGAGAATTTGAGTTAGAGCAAAACGAAAATATTTTTTTTAATAATATAATAGTATGGCTTTTTTATGTAATAAATTGCAATGGATTTTGCATGAATTATCAAAAATTTCATTGTATTTTTATGTATGAAAATGTAAGTATTTTAAATAAAATTTTTCAAAATTATTTCAATGTTGACTATATTTCTTTGTATATATATCTTTATTCAGTTCAAATGTTACGTACTATTTCTATTTAAATGGTTAAATTATATTTACAAAATTAAATAAAATTTAGGTTCAAGTATTCATTTAAAATTTAAATAATATTTAGTAAGATCGTTTTTAGAATTTTAATAAGAAGTGTTAGCCACGCCGAGAAAATTTTCTCGTAAAAATTATGATCAAGTTCTTCGTAAACATTACGTAAAAAAAAACAACGTAATCGAGGGCAAGCACAGGAAATTTTTACGAGAAAATCCCGGTCCTTTTTAACTGATTTGGCGACTGTTGAAGAGAGTATATATAGTTTTATAATTTTTATACAAGTAAAGCTCCGCAATTTTTACAAGAAAATCCGTGTAATTTTTACAGAGCTTTTCCTGTAATATTACTCAATTAAAAATTAAGTTTTTGTTTATTAATCGAAAACATTCCGATTGAGAATGAACTTTTTCATTTTTAATAGCCAATTAAAAATTTATTGTATTATACTGTGTCTCAGTGTGTACATTTCTCATAAAACGATTTTTATATCTAAAAAAAGATATTCAAGCCCATCAGGTAAAAGTCATCAAATAAACTATCCATATTTTTAGAATAGAATTCTCTTTAGATAGAAAAATAGTGCAATAACGAATGTCATCTACACCAATAGATAAAAATACTGTATACATAAAATATTTTGGGAGGCGGTGAACCGTGCCATTTGTCATCGCTATCATGTCAGGTTTCACTGGGCGTATCTGTTTTACTACGGTACCAGATTGCCCGAATGGCGTAGAGTAAACGGAGTCATTTCAGTGACTCGCTCTTTTGCGAAAACTTCCAAAATGTACCTTAACAATGTACTTGTTGGACTTTTTCTTACGTTAAATTTCGATATTTTTATTGTGGAATCAAAATTATCAGTGAAAGTTTGCAAGGACATAACGAGCCAGTCGGTGGAGCTTCGCTTGAAGAACCACTTGTTCTGCGATTATGACACTAATGTGCGCCCAGTGAATAGAACATCGACCAACCAAACTCAAGTTGGCATATCTTTTATGCCGAAACTTCTTGATTTCGTGAGTATGAAGATTAATAAAAATAAGAATCCTCTGTCTTATTATTGAAGATTATAAAGCAAACACTTTGTGCATGATCGAAAGGTTTTTTTTTGGAGGAATTATTATTTAGAATTAATTAGTCTGTGAGATCTTTTTAAGTACCTGCATTATATTTAATAAATTGATTTTTTAAATAAAATTGATATTAGTTTACGTTTCAATAAAATTATGTCATTAACACTTTCATCTCTACCTTTTAGGATGACTTATCAGGCACACTTACAGTTCACGCGTGGGTGGCTACGGTACGTATATAAAACACAATTAAATCTTTGCTGAGTCTTAAGAGTTCTAAAAAATGACATCTCTGCTAATAATAATCGTTAAATTGGAAAAATATATGGGTCCATTATAATTAATTACTAATTTATTGTGATTGTACACAGAATTGGTCAGACCCTCACCTCACATGGAATCCTGAAGATTTCGAAGGCACTTCGGTACTTCACGTTTCAAGCACTGACATTTGGACACCTGACATAACAATTTTCAATTCGTAGGTTTTCCTTTTTTTTTTATTTGAACAACAATATAATTTAATAATTACAACAAAATAATCTGATAAAAATTTAACGTAAATTTAGGGGTGACTTCGCTGAAGATCAGTCGAATTTCCCAACAACCGACTGTGGCCTGATGAGTGAAGGAAGCATAATGTGTGTGCCGATGATGAAATTGGTAGCTCATTGCGACGGAAACTATGACAATTATCCTTACGACGTACAAAATTGTACGATCAACATGTCTTCGTGGGCGTATCACGCCGAAGAAGTCTATTTATTTGTAGCTCACAAGGTATTATTATAAACATAATTTTTTTATTATAATTATTTTATCTAACTATATTTTTTATCAAAGCTCTTTCGTCGCCCTCTAAACTTGAAAAAGTGAAATTTTCACTGAATTTAAAAATGATACCCATATTCACATGCTGAAGCATTGAACATTAACTGATAAAACGTCAATTTAACTGCGCGAAAAAAGTGAGTGTAAAAACCTAAGTTTTTTATTACTTTGTTCACTGTTTAAACATTGAACATAAGACTTTTTTGCTTAGTTTAAACGCTCACTGTTTTGTGCAGTTAAATTAGAGATTTTTACTACTTCTACTTCAGAGAGCGAGAAAGAGTCGAAAAATAATTTTTTTCTCCTAACTCCTAAGGTATACAAAGGGGAGTTGCACGAGAGTACGGAGTGGGAGGTTTTAAAAGCATTTGCAACAACTAAACTTCAAGGTTTTATGATGAATTCAAATCAGAGTTCACAAGTGTTTACCCTCAACTTCGTAATGCAAAGAAGAATTTCCGCTGTGCACATTTTTTACGTATCGCCATCAATTGGTATGGAAAAAATTGAAATTGTCATTTTATGCATCTTAGATTATCTGCAGTATAATCTACAATATGTAAAATATTTTTTTTTTTAGTTTTGATGGTAATGACACTGACAATACTTTGGTTGGATTGCCAATCTCCAGAGCGGATGATAGTGGCTGCCATAACTTTCCTTTGTCATTTAATATTTATTCATCAACTCCATCAGAGCGTTCCGTATAATGGTGGAGTCATGCCGAGTATTTGTAAGTATTAAATTTGAATACTTAAATAACTTCAATTTATTATTTAAAAAACACTTTTTCTACATATCAGTTATACGTTTAATTTTGTATAAAACAGAATTAACGCACAGTCTATATCGGTATTATATAATTAAATGTTTTTAGCAAAACTATATAAAATATGTCCTTTTTTTAAGAAAAAAAAAATGTGCAACAAAATGTTACAATAAAAAATACCACATTTTTGAAGTGAGAGTACCGTCGAAAATTGTCATATAGGAAACGATGAAATCCGGTAGATTATTTAAGAGCATTTTCTAACAGAAAAAAAACAAATAGTTCTGAAAGCGCTAAATATAAAAATAAAAATTTTTACACATATACATTCTAACGTTAAGGACGTTCTCCGGCGGCTGGAATGCTCAACTCAGAGAATAGTGGTACTCAACTTCACTAAATTGAGATTAACT
>JAWWEN010046732.1:0-11959 GCA_035582955.1 Sycophila texana
ACCAGTGCTGACGTGACAAAAAAGTCCATGGTTACCGTCAAAACAACGGTAATTTTTGATATAAATTTCTCTCCGTGATAATTGTATGTCTTCAGGGCACCATACTACCCGCATAATATTAAATATAAATAAATAAATAATTAAATAAATACCGTGTTGCTATATAGCAACGTGGGGACAAACTCTTACTCTAGTTAATTTTAGAATACAATATAGTAAAATTTGAAATTATTTAATTTTTCTATACTAGATATGTACACGTTAAAACAGCTAGAGTGAAATTTTAATTTTTTTTTTTTTTGACTCATTCTAGAGTTGATTCATTCATACAGTTAAATTTGAAATTTACTTTAGTGGATGAAATAATCACTTTACACGTGTAGAATGACTCAATTTCCCTCTGATAGAGTAGGACTTTTTAGATTATGGTATATTCACTGGTTTAGGTTGCAGTATTCACTCTACATTTGAGTGAAAAAATTACTCTACTTCACTCTAATTGAGAGAGTTAATTTCAATCTAAACTTCTTATATTATGCCAGGGAACTACCTTCATAGTGAAAATTATAGAAATTTTTCACCATAAGTTTTTCTCCGTATTTTTTTTTTCTTTCATCCTGTTCTCCGATAACAAAACATCGAAATAAAAAGAAAAAGCGGAGAGATAATAAAAGCATATCCGCGAGCGCGGGACTGTTATAGCCTATACACACGATGGGAGCGGAATAAAAGGGGGGTATATAAATTTCTCGGGAGACCGCCAATTTTTCAGCGGATAAAGGTTGAGGACATCGCGGAGGGTGGGGAAGAGGGCGAAGAACAGTTGTATAAGGAAGATTCATCCACTTTCCGGCGGAGTGTACACTCCCGCTCGTCATACCGCGTGCTAGCGCGATAAAAAGGAGCGAATAATAAAAGTGCCTCTCGCACTTTTGCCCGGCGACGCGGAGAGAGAGAGAGAGAGAGAGAGAGAGAGAGAGAGAGAGGAGCTGGAAGCAAGTGGTTCTCTCCCCGCGCGAGCAGCAGCGCGAGAAAACGGCCCTGGGCCCGGCAGCGAGCAGTCCGCCGCTCTCTCTCTCTCTCTCTCTCTCTCTCTCTCTCTCTCTCTCTCTCTCTTACGGCTGCTCTTTCACTCGCGCTACGCACGGTCTGCCTGCAGTCGCTCTCCGATGAATTATTGGCCATAATAGCAGTGGCAGCAGCGAGCTTCGGCCTTCCCCCCTTCCCTCGCCTCTCCTGCCCTTTTCCTCCTCCCCCTCCTCTTTCGGTCGCGTTCTCCCTTTTGCCCCGTCGTTCCCTCGGTCCCTCGCGTGTGTGGAGCTGTCCGGAGTGCCTGCCCGAGCAGACAACTGAATAACAAACTCGGGCCTCGCCAGGGAAATGGGTGAACTAGATTCTGCCGGGAGGTTCGCCTCCTGCGACTGCCGTCCTTTTAAGATACGCGCGGTATCGCGTTTAGATTTTTATGTATACATATATATTTTTTTGTTTAGATTCATATTGGAAAAATTCCGAGGAATCGAGATAGTAATGCAGCTATCGTCTAAAGTTGGATTATTGGAAAACTACCATAATCAGTGAAATTTCACTAAAAATTTATGAAAAAAACTCTACTATTTAGACATGACTGAAGAAAATCTCATTAATTTTAGTATAGTTTTTCATTAAATACACTTTAGAGGGCACGTCACTGATTCTGGTATCAGTAGTGCAGGGTACATGTATATATAGCTAAAAATTTTGCCATTTTGCAGAGTCTCGCGATTAAAAATCATCTTTAAGAAAAAATACGGGACAGTGAATGCACATCAATTTAGCAGGATAAAATGAATTGCTTAAATCTAATTAAAAAACTGCAGTAAAATCTAAATTAAAAGTGACGGAAGTCAATTAAAAGAAAAATGATTGTGGGATATAAAAATCAAATGTACAATTCAACGCAATAGCAGCTAAATTCATGCGTCGTTTGTAAGAAACATTTTCTCCATAATTACACTTTGAAAACCTTCCTTCCTTCAATCGTGCCTCTCCTCTAACGTCAAATTAGTGAAAAACATACTTAAATTAATTCAATATCAACACTGCTCCTCTAATCACTTAATAGTACACTTCTTCCTACTAATTTTTAGCGAAATTTCACGAATTATAGTAGTTTTTCACTAATTCAACTTGAGATAGTCGAGAAAAGACTCTTGACCTCTGAAAATCGCGCGGCTACAAAAAATCTGCAGATTTCGAAAAATCACCGAATGAACAAAAAAAAAAAAAAAAACGATTAAAAAAAGAACAGAAAGTGACCAATCGAGCCCGTGGAATACGTCGACTCGTATATTCACCGGTAGGTATTTAAAAGTCAGAACCGCGCTCTTGCGCAGTCGAGTTAAAAGGTAGCCGGAGCAGCAGTATATTTCTTATCCCGGGTGTGTTTGTTAAGCGAATTAAAACGCGCCGATATTCGCTTTATCCCGGACGATCGCCCAAAGCGCACTCCGCCGCGGAGAAAGTTTCTTATAAAAATTACAAATGATCCTCGGGAAGTGCTCCGCGCGCGCACAGTGGGCAAAGGCATTAAACGAGGCCAATTGACCGGGGCGATCATTTTTTTTTCTACCTCTCTCACTCTCTCTCTTTTATTCTTAAAGCACCGGCGTTACGATCGTCGTATATTTTGCAGTCGCAAGTATTATTTCATCCGCAAGTTCGCGCGACCGCCTTTATATACATATATATATATATAAAAGCTCTCTCTGTTGTGCGCTCCAAGGTCCCAGGAAAAACGAGAATCGCGAGCCCGCACTTGTAAATAAAATTGACATATCGCGACTTTTATGCGCCCGCGGGGCTTGGCCTAGACGCCGATCGGAGCGATTCACGATTCGGAGACTGAGTGGGCTGCTCGAAATACATAAAATTCGAGGGATAAAACTCTCGCGGACAATGCACACATGAGAGGAAATGAAAAAGAATTTTTTTTTAAGGTCCGACGACTTTTAGTCATTGTAATTTCAGTGACGTTTGATTACTAAAAGTTTCTTAAAGACTGTAGGTTTAAAAATAATTATAGTTGCTTTTATTTACACGAGTTAAATGGTGGGTTTAGTACCCTTTGCCTAACTATCCAGGTGTTAACAGGTGGCCTATACGCAAGACTGACACAGCAGATCTTCTGTCGGGAGAAGGTGTCTCAGAGTCCACCTGGCGGTAAATGTACCAGGTAATATACGCTGCGTGTATGCAGTTCGAAGAAAATTTTACTTCATAGTTCATCGAGTAATATTCGTGGATCAAAACTTGAACTAAGAAACTCATCTTCTATACCGAGGTGTCCATCACGTATCCGAAAAAAATGTAGGTCAAAGTTGAGAAGATAGATTCATTCGGCTAAATTTTCAGGTACCTTGAAAAATCTGATTAATCAATCATATTCCGAGCCCGACTTGAGTATACCCTATTGAAAAATCTCACGTGAGATCTCACGCCAAAATCTCACATTACTTTCAAAATTAAAGTTGCATTGTAGATATAATTCCTTAAATACATATCGTTCTTAATTTTCAGTGCGCCTTTTGGTGTTATCATCCTGATGGTACATCGAAAAATACATATTTTGAAACTATATGTATTCATTTTTGTATTTTTCAAAAGTTAAAAAATGCCAAAAATGCCATAAAACGTTTCAAATCATGTGTTTTCCGATGTATCATCAGGATGGTAACACCAAAAGGCGCACTTAAAATTAAGAACGATATGTATTTAAGGAATTATAGCTACAATGCAACTTTAATTTTGAAAGTAATGTGAGATTTTGGCGTGAGATGTCACATGAGATCTCACGTGAGATCTCACGTGAGATTTTTCAATAGGGTAATATAAATTTATTAAATCGAGCTAGTAAAATGATCGGATAACTCGAATTTTCGACTGAATCCTAATAATTGACAAAAAAATCCATCACACATTTAAAAAAAAAAACAGTTTTTTTTTTATGATAATTTAGACCGAATAACCACTTCGTCACTGCGGCCAGTACGCTATAAACCGCGAAGCAAAAGGAAAGAGAAGCACGGAAGGTTTTATGTACGCTCGGCTAGCGGCACAGCGAGGCGCGACAGTTTCCATTGACGCCGCGGATGAGAAGGAGGTTTCGACTCGACGATCCTCCGCGTGCACGTCAGCGTCGATCATCGGGAAAAACACGCAAGGGCGTGGCGGCACATAACCGGGCACCGACGGAAAAACAAGAGGAGCAGGCGCGCGTCGGTATATACAGGGGGACGATGATGATGATGATGATGGAAGGGAAAATGCTGATCGAGAGAGACGTCTCGGAAAGGAGGTTAATTGCTGATAATGAAAGGGCGAAAAGTCGCGAGTGGATTGCGAAAATTGTGTCTCTCTTAACGATCCCCGCGCCGCTCTAATTGGCCGCTCTCTGCTTCATTTTCCCGGAAGGGACGCGAGGGCCCCCGATTGATTGTTTCTCGTTATATCGACGATTGTGTATGGCCGAATAATTATTCGCGGTCGTTATATGGAGGCACGGCTGAGTCTTGCGTGAGCCTCTAGTTTGTTGGTGGGGATTTTTTTGAACTGGTTAGGAGGAGAATTTCTAATGTTTCTTGCTGACAATTATTTATTGCCGTTCGAACGATTATTCTTGAATCGTTAATTCTTAATTTACGGGGAGAAATTTCATTGCAAAATGTATATAAGTATGATTCTAGAAAAGAAAAAAAAAATTACGATATTTTCAGTAGAACGAGTCAGGGTCTAGCCAGACGAAAAAATGAACAAATTTATAGTAAGAATTGTAATACTGATGAGAAAAAGTTACTATTCAATTAAAATTGCTATATTTCAAGTAAAAAATATTGCAAATTGAATTATATATAAGGTAAAATTTTTCGTATCACTATTTAACTACGATTCATTTATTACAAGTATTGTAACTATTTCAATAAAATTTTCTTTTCTTGTATATTAAGAGAATACGATTTTAAGTAAAAACATAAAATGGATCGAGTTACATTTATTTCTGGATGTTCGATGATAACATTTTTAAGTCTAACTGTTCAGGAACATTAATTTATTGTCGACCAATGAAACCAGTTTTTTGTTCAAAATTATAAGTAAAAGTATAAGTAATTTTATTTACAATATGTGTACGACAAATGGACTTTAAAAGTAAATCCTTACGAATATTTGTATTTCTTCGAACGAGCGTAAAAATTATGCACGCTATCATCTTTATAAGTTACCGCACTTAAATGTACCTATACTCCTACTCTACTCTGCGGCGGCGCAGGTATTCCCAATGCAATTTAACTACCGACGTACGTACCAATTACACAAAGTTTCTACGTACATACGTAAAGCTCGTAAATAAAGAATAAATTCATAATCTAATTAACCAATAACCGATAGCAATCGACCGACGGAAAATCGTGCCTCCTCTTATAAAAAATGAAGATATGGAAGGCAAATTATAGAGAGAAAGAGAAAGAGAGAGAGAACGGGTAAAGAAAATTAGCATTTTAGACCGAAAAAAAAAACATTGTATGAAATATTGTGATGGATTCCATTAGCAAATTGTGATAGCAATGCTGCCTGATAGCACAACACTCTGCTACTGTAATTACTATAAGTAATAGTAATCCATTTTACTGGTAAAGCATTAAATCTATTAAACTGGCAATTTTAATGTAACCTAGTATGCAACCTCAAGTAGTTGTTAAAAATTCAACGAAAAATTATAATTCATTATTATTATTATTTTTTTTTATTAAATTAATTACTGAATTTCTTCTAGGCCTTCTTATTTACTTTCATTACGGCATTCATTTTAAATAGGTTAATTTCCTGGCTTCTTTCCCCATTGTTACTCATACAACACAACAACATACAAAAAATCACCTTTTACAAGATTTATATTTTTAAGCACTCCGTAAAATCCACCTCAATCGAGTACAATATCATTTTCCCGAATTTCGGTCAATATTTCGAGCTAACTATTTTAACCTGGTCTTAGAAAAAGTAGAAGCACTGTACGCGCGCGTACACGCGTGTGCCAAGCTGCAAGCGAAGACCGAAGAAGAAGCAGAAGAGGAGACTCCGGGCAGAGCGAGTCGAGAGAGCTCTGGTGGAGGAGAGGCCCCGACGGGCCCAGAGGAGGAGGGGAGAAAAGGGAGAGCGAGAATACCTACGCACTGCAGCAGACATTATGCTAATCTGCGAGCGAGGATGTACTCCCGATAAGCCGAGTCGCTGCTCTCCCTCCCTCCCTCCCTCCCTCCCTCCCTCTCTCTCTCTCTCTCTCTCTCCCGGACTCGCGTGCGTATCCTCACTCACACGATCGCGCGCATATAATATACAAGGAGTCCCCCTTTACTCGCTAGCAATGAGGCCCTCGGGCCCCACGCCCTCAATCTCACGCGCGCGCGCGGGTCTTAGGTATGCGCGCCGGGAAAATATCCCCCCTCCCTCCCGTGCGCATGCGCATGCGCGGATACTTAACTCCGCACCGAGCATCCTTTTAATTTACAATTGCGAAATTTCGGGAGATTCCCCCCCCTATATACGTACGTACATATATGATATGTATATATATGTACATATACGCCGTATACCGAGTGCGAGCGTTGTAAGCCGATACTTACCTCGCGTGCGCCCCGAAAATTTATATCAGTGCGGGCGTATTTATTGAGGAAGCGATATCGCGTGCGTCGCGGCCAATCATACATACTTTGTTTTCGAGGTCACACTTTTGGGGCCCCGGACTCGCGGCCGGATATTAACGGCCCGCGATTTTCGACCGCGGCGTATCGACTTTGAGGGGGGGGGGGGAATGCCCCCCATTCTCCCCGTAAAGGACCGCGTCGTATTCTCGATTCCACGTCGGCCACTAAATTTCGCGGCGGGGACCAGCTCGTGGAGTTAATTATTAGTCGAGCGGTCGGCTTAATCGGCTGCAGCATATTAATGAAGTAGGGGGCACGGGAAACAAAAAAAAAAAGAATAAATAAATGAATAAAATAAATAAATAACATCAATTTGTACTATCGGGTAATTTAAAAATTCTCTTAGATCGTTCACATGTAGATTTTAAGTTTACATTAGTTTTAGTTCATTACTATCTTTAATTGTTTCATCTTTGTACTTAAGGACTATATAGTCCATTGAATTATTTAAATAAATAAATAAATTGAAAGTATAGAAGCGAGAGATTTATACACTGAAAAAAAAATTTGGTAATTTTAAGTAAATATTTACTTCAATAGTAATTGTTAAATATTTCTTTGAATCGATCAACTAAATATTGCTTAAAAACTAAATGAATTTAGTTTTTTTCTAAATAAATTTAGTAGTTTCAAAACAATATTATTCAATTCAATGCAACATTTAAAAAGTACTATTGAAATAAATATTTACTTAAAATTATCAAATTTTTCTCTTATAGTGTATGAATTTTGGGAGAATACCGAAGTGGGGGGGATCGTGTGAAGCTGTTTTACAAAAATTTTTATAGGACGTCTGTCAGAAATGATGTAGGATTATTGCTGCGATAATATTGCCAGCGCGCGCTTCCCTTACTTCGTTCCCCTTTTTTTATTCTTTTTTTTTTTCTCATTTCACCTCGTCGCGTACATTCATCAGGATGTTGCAGTCAAAAATCTACAGGCTAACTGTACATCTTTGTCTCTCTATCTCGCTGCTTTTAAGCTCTGACTGTTTCGCTCTCCTCTTCTTTTTTCCCCTTATCTTTACAATGTGCCTTCTCTCTCGCTCTTCCGAGGTGCACTTCTGTCTGTCTCTCTTTCTCTCTCCCTCCGGCCCCGACTCTCCGCCTCTCCCGTTTTTTTCAGTCCTTTTTCTCTCGCACCTTCGGGTCCTTCCTCTTCCCGTCTTTGTCAGATGCTCGCCCGGCCTTCTCTCTTTCTCTCTTTCTCTCTCGCTTAATTGAATAACTTAATGGAAGCGCTAAACGAAAATTAGCTATGTTGTCTTGTTCATCAGTTTATGATAAAGATATTGTTGCGAGCCGCGATGTACTTAAATTTTCCTCGCGCCTCGTGGGGTTTTATAATTCAAGAAAATAATTTATTTCGTATATAGCCTAACGTGTGAAATAAAAGTAAAAAGGAAAAAATACTGCTGCTTTAATGAAATCGCTTTTATAAAAGTTATCTTTTCGAACTTTTATAGAGTATAGGGTATACCCAGAACGCGCGATAAAATTAAAAAATTCAAAAATGCATACCTACATAAATTACAAGTCTAAATGATGAATTGAGATAAATTAAAAGAATATTTTATTTTTTAATAAAATAAAACGAAGATAGAGGATTTCATTATAAAAGATCGCAAATTTTTTCCTTTCAAAGCATATATACAATTTCCGACATTCTTCAACCGCACCTACAGAGGTATATAGATGTACTGACTTTTACTTTTGGTATATAGAAGTTTATTTTCTCCGACTGTGATATCACACAAACGACTCACTCAGTACAATTTGTTATTTTTAAGCACAATCACAATTTGTAAATGATATAATATTTATGCAATAGTAAATTAATATTACTATTGTATATATAGTACTATTATATTATACAATACATATTGTATTATACAATATTGTATTATACAATTAGTAATATTTATATTCTAAACAGATTCTATTCTATTACTTATACAATACTATATTCTATTCTAAACAAAATAGAATAGTTAATTATTGTAAATATTTCATTTTATAGAGAAACTCGCGATTTTCGTAATAGCACATCGAGATTCCTCACGCCGAGCGACTAAAAAATCATTCGGATTCTAAAATAATATTCCACCGCGGCTGCGGGCACAATTATATTATTTCTTACAAGCAAGCTTAACGCGCTCTGCTTTTCTAAGACCAGGGGGGAGGTTCCGGCATCGTCTTAATTCGCTGAAACAATTGGATAACTTTAGCGCGCCAGCGGTTCTTTATTCCTTCATCATCGCGGCCTAACAGTCGGCCTCCCTGCAATTCTCTCAGACCTCTCTCCTTGTTCTCCGCTTTTATCTGCCTCTCTCGCTCTATCTTCCCTTTAATTCTCTCGCTTCTCCGTCTCCCTCTCTCTCTCTCCTCTTTTTTGCACAACACGCATACATGCATACGTACACACGAGAACCGTTTGCAGGAATCTCCGCGAGACACACCCGCGCCCCCGCGACTCCCCCTCCTCCTTCTCTTCTCACCTCTTCCTCTCTCTCTCTCTCTCTCTCTCTCTCTCTTTCTCTCGCGCGAATGTATTTTTTCGCGCGTGCGCGCGCCCCGAGAGAAAGACAGCCGGAATAATATTTCAAAATTAATGTCAGTCGCGCGCGCGAGAACTCGCCGTGTTTTAAGGAGACTTTGTGGTGTGCGTGCAGCTCGCAATCGCCGCCGTCCTATATATACATATATATATTTATACACGTATATACGGGCATGGTATATGCGTCGAGATAAGGAGGCATCGCGCTGCAACCGAACCTCGTGTACGTACATCGCCATCAGCGTTATAAAGGAGGAAGATCGTTCGGCCTTTTCGAGGTAAAAAAAAAGAGCGAGAGAGAAAGAGAAAGAGGGACAGAGAGGAGGAGGAGGAGGAGGAGGAGGAGGTGGAATCCGTGTTTGAGTAGCACTTTCACGAGTGACTTCTTTTGTCCGATACCACGGACGATATGATTAATCGGTGATCCTCGGCTTGGAGCGCGCGGCCGTGGCATTTAATGCGGGGACCAGGTGCGCTGCATGGTCGGCCGGGGATCTTTAGATGCGTGCGTTATACACGTTGCTTTGGGACAAAGTGAGCGTGGGGAGGTTTATCGGACGATGGCCGATCGGTTTTGGTCGTCCGATAAACCGCAAGCGCGCGAGCTATCGGGAGCTTATAAAGTGGCGAGAATCGTTTGGATTTAAACGGGGAATAGAGAGTAGAGTCCTGCTGCGGCTGCAGATAGTATTGTAGTGCTAGATTTGAATTAATATGTTTGTCTGTAGATTTAGTGCGGTGATAATCTTTCTTTGTGGACTACCGAGAGAACCAGTTTTGATTTTTTATTTTGCTGTATATAGTGAAATCTCTGGGCTTCGCGCGATCATAATTTTTGCGGATGGAATATCAACGACTAGAACAGTATTTATGCGTTTTGTTTGCCCTTCAAGTTAATTTCGGTGAGATTGGAAAATATTGTAACTTAACGATTACTATTTTCATTAATGAATCCATTCATGATATTAAAGGAGATTTATAGGAATTGTCGTTTGAAAGATTATTTAAAACTTACATAAAGTGTTAATGTTACCCTGAAGATAAGTTGATGCTTGTTACTCACCTGAAACATAAAAAAAAGAAAAATTGGTTAGCAAAATGAGTAAAAAAAAATTTATTTATGTGTATATTCTCCGGTGAAAATCGCATATAGTTTGTCCCTATCGGCGAAACTCTTTTTCGGATATCCTTCACGCATTTAATGGCCATTTCTCAAAGTGGCGGTTAAGTGGGCGTTTAATCTATGGGAACAGACTACTTAGATGATGCCTGGCAAGATTTATTTCTTAATAATCAAACTGACTAAAAGTCCTTAGCGCAAAAGTACTATAATAACAAGAATTTTAAAAAATATGATATCAATGAAAATTTGAAATCATGGTATATTATCATCGTTGGCTATTCTGATATATATTATAGAGTACAAATCGATATAAAAATCAACTCTTTTAATATGACTAAGTGAAATTCATTACATATACACGGTGACAGTTGATTCTGAAATTACGTTGCATCTTTTTAAAAAATTCTATAAAAATCAACCATCGTCGGCTGTATAAGTGACTATTCATTTAAACACTATACACGTTGTAAATCTTTAATTTATTCAAATTTACAGGAAAGTTTCGTATAATTCTCGTAACAACCTCGTATCTAAACGGCAAACTTTGCTAAAATATCCCAATGTCACTCGATAAAATTTTTCTCGCAGCTCGGATCGACAGTCGCAGGGTGCACGCATGCACCTGGAGCCGCCGCCTCCGACGAATAAAAAAAAAAAAGAAAAGAGAAGAAGCGAACGATCCAGAGCCGGCCGAGCAACAAAGGCAAAAGTGCCATTAAGATGCGGCGATAGAGTCTCTCGCGCGTTTGCGACCGACGCGGAAATTGTAAAGTGCGATGTAGATGAGGAATTTCGCGTCGATAAGGGGTGAGAGGGGGGGTGGCAGGGGAAGGGGGCGAGGCAAAAACACACGCGAGAGCTCGCGCTCGCCCGATCGAAGGAAAAAAATCGGCTATGCCGCCGCGGCGTATATCTCGGGGAGTGCGTTTAAGCTCCGGCGGCGCCGAGAAAATAGAAGGACGCCGTAACAGGGCCGAGAGAGAGGAGAGGGACAAGTCCGCGTCTACGCGCGGACGCGCATTCCTCGCCTCCTCGGCGTACGTATCTCCGCGCCGGCGTACGTATGCCCTCGCGGGGCTGCTCGAGCAACAAAGCCGAGATACGCGGCGGCGGCGGCGGCGGCGGCAGCGTCGTGCTTCCGCCTGGTACACGCGATTTTATATACCTATCCCCCCGGCGCGATATCAGTATGCCCGCAGTGGGTGCGCGCGTGTGAGTGCGTAGGCCGCGAGTCGATTTCCAGCGGCACTATTTTAAGAGATTCGCCGATTCGATTTTACTCCGCGCGCCTCCGAGCGTCTGGTTATTATATTTATTAGTTTATTTTTTATTTATCTTTTCTTTTTTAGTTTATAAACGGGCGATATAAATCACTTGATACAACAGTTAAAATCAATTTATGCGAGATTACGCGGTGTACAGATCATATTGTCGATGTAATAAAATTTAAAAAGTTAAAGATCTTAATTAAGGAGGCTCGGTGGGTTAAACCTTTTTGTGTAGAATCTCTTTAAAAAAATTCAGAGTACAGTCTATGGTATTA
>JAWWEN010046753.1:0-11954 GCA_035582955.1 Sycophila texana
AAAACATCATAAAATGATCCAAAAACACTCAATTGACATTTATAAAATGTTTTTAATCAATAGAAATTTATAAAAACGTTTTATAGAGAGCGTAACCGACGGAAAAAAAGAGGCCTTTTCTTACTTTTGGAGACTGAAATTCCTGATCATTCGGTGCCCCATAAGAAGTTATCACTTCAAAAAATTAAATACGTGCGTACACAGTTACGTAGATTTCGCATTAAATTGTCGTTTGTCGATTTCAGCATCATAGAGAGGATAGCGATGTCGTCGCTGCAGGGACTGCCGCCGCTGCCGCGCAGCTTGAGCGGCTTCAACCTGAATGGCGCGGGTCTGACGGTGGAGCCGGCGCCCCCGCCCCCGGCGCGCTCCTCGAGCAAGTCGCAACGAGCCCCCAAGACGCCCTCCACAACCTCCCTCTCGAGCCAGGGCTCCAGGCCCTCGCCGCAGGGACGACAGCTCACCACCCTCGACACTCAGCTGGCTATCCTCAGGCGGGAGATGGTGAGTGCGGCCCTTTGTGCCTCCTTCTTTTTTCAATTTTACTTGGGAGTGACATGTATTTAACGCACTCGATATTAATTATACATTGTTTAATGTTTCAGGTGAATTATAAGATTCTTTTTAACGATCTTTAGGGGGGTAATTTTTAAATCATAATCTCTCTAAATCAAGTCTGAATGTGTGAAATTCACTTGGTAAATGTGAATAGTGACATTTTTTATGTCAATTATCGGCCACTGATTTTTCACATACAAAGTGTCACTAATCACATTTTCTAAGTGAATTTTTACATTTTCAGATTTACAAGGATGAACGAGAGATTCTTCTCTGCAACATTTTTTATTTTAAGGATTAGATAGACGGAATAGTATAAATAACAGATTGATAATAACTTTTAGGATAACGATTTAATCGTTGAGAGGAATAATTACTTAAGGAAACGAGGATTTATAAATATTTAACGCTTAAAATTTATTTAAATAAATCGACGAACGACCGTTCAAATTAGTATTGGTGCGCTAAAAAAGAAATTAGAGAAAAGGCACAATAGAGTTCCCAGCGTGTACAATGGGCTTGGAGTGACAATATCCACTGTAGCCCACTTTCACCTACCTCAGTTAATTGTTGACCTTTTGAACTTGGCTCGAGACAAAAACGGCTTGTCTACTCGAGGGCCTTAAGAAAATGTCCTAGAATTACGACAGTCGTGTGTACCTCTTTATTGCTGTTGTGTAAACGCCGTAAAAACAAACAAGAGAACGTAAAGATCGTAATTTATTAAAGCAAAGCGTTACTGACCCTACCTTTGACGTAATATTCTAATCAACTATTGTACTCTCTTTACTCGATAACAAGAAAAAAAAAATCCCAGCGACTAAAAGTAGATCAAAATCTGCATAAAATGGGTAATTAAGAAATAAACAAAGACCGCGATTTAATAACGTTCGTTCAAATATTAATCATTGAGATCAGTCACCCAACGTATGAATTATCTAATAAATTACATCTGAAATAAGAAAAAGTGAAACGTTCCATCGATTAAAAACATGAACTTCTCTTCTCGTTCACCGACTAAACAGCCTGGCTCCATCCGTTACCAATTAAATATTTCAGCGTTTCTAGAATATCGATGACACGGGCAGATACAGCGATATCGCTACTTTCTAATGAATAAATAAAGTCCTCGCGAGGGTAACACGATACGAAAATTGCATCAGTCGGTGGGGTATTAAGTTTTCAAGTGCGCGCTACACTGCTCGAGCAGGCCGTAAAAAAAAGGCTCGCGAACGCGCACACCTTGAAAAAAGGTACAATACGATTCACCGCCGTATAAAACCGCGCGTGTGCGGTTCACCGAGAAGCAAACTACACGGGCGCACATGTCGCGTCGGTTGCGCGCGGGCAAATAAAACGCATCCGCCGCGTGGATTCAGCGTGAACTCGATAAAAACACGCCTTTTGGGATTAACGCCTTTTTTTTACGCGCGGACGGAGCAAATTGCGCGGTTTATCGGACGGATGTAGGATTTAATTTAATTTGGTTATTAATGGGAGTTTACGGTTATTGCAAAGAAACTCTGTCGTTTAAAAAGTTGATCCGTTAATGTCCGGCGCGTCGTGCAGGATGCGCGTTTAATTGGAGAGCTTTAAAAAGGGCGAAAAGTTTGGTATCATTTAATAGCTTTAAGTTAATATAATATAATTGATGAAGTGGTGATTCGACAGTATAATGCGTAGTAGTTCTACGCGTAGATTCCTTAAAAAAAAGAAAAAAACGTAAAACATAAAAAGTAGTAGAATTTAATTTAATATAATTGAATTTAATTCGATTTAAAACGAAATATCTTAAATAGCGGCTCCAGTACACACAGCCAGTGACGAAATCCTCAACAAGAAATCCGAATTACTTATAATACTTTTGCGCGACGTTTTTCTTAACCGATCTCCCCAAACTTCGTATCGCCTTTTAATCCCACGTGAGTGCAGAGGAATAAGCCAGAAATCCCTCGTCGAGTAAAAAAGAAAAAAGTCTCCGGACAATCGGCAAAAGTTAAAACGTCAGGCGATCAGCGAGCCGTGCTCCCATGCGGCAGATCGGCAAAAAGACCGAACTGGCGGAAAGAGGTTTCGAAAGACGGCGCCGGCCGGCTCTCTCGTGATTTTTTTTTTCTCTTTTTGCCTCTTTACGCGCACCGACGACAGCGGAGAGCCGAACGCAACTTCCCGCCGATCGCGTATACACGCGCCCCGAGTTTCCCCAGCGCGCGGAAACTGCACGGGCGAGTAAACGCGATCGGCGAGAGTCCGCGCGTTTTCGCAAGCCACGTGTATATATCGCCGGGATTCGGTTGGGTTTCGTGGGCGAAAAAATTGCTGGAACGGATTCGAACGCGTCGCCGTGGCATTGCGACAGGAAATGTCGGTGTGGCTCTCGGTGGAGAGATCGGAATCGCTCGCTTCGAGCGACTACTGCCATTTTCGTATTTCTAAAAATGTAAAGGGGAATGTCTTGGATGCTTTGAAGTGAGTCAGCCGGTTGAGTTTTTTTTTTCTTTTTTATGACGAGTGAATCACACAGTCATTTTGATTTCTTACAGTCGAATTCGAGTGCTTAAAGGATTGGTTCGGCAGAATGACCGGTGTAAAATCTGCGGGGGAATTATTATCCTTTATTCGTTAATTCGAGGCGATTCGACACAAACGGGAGAAAGTCGATAACTTGAGGTTGATTTTTTTTACATAATTAAACATCAATGCATATTTTATTTATTGTGCAAGTTAAAGGCAGAGTAACCTTGTTCGGTGTATATACGTACGATGGGGGGGAACTATTTGCTTTTTCAATGGAGATTGTTTTGTTCGCGGCCGAAGGTCTGTGAAAGTACTTTTTGTAGATCATTTACGAGGATGATTCGACGATATTGCCGATAATATAGAGCAGTCGCTCGGCTTACCAGACGTTGATCGATTTTTAGATCTATGCCATAATAGGCTGCTCAAACGCCGTAACACTTACGGACAATGGGCCATGTTAACACCTACAAACTCACACGTATAAAGTAACAGATTTTTGATTATTACTTTTATTAAAGCTACCATTTTATTTCACTTTTTAAAATACACACGGGGCTAGCTGTAATGCTATCTGAATCAAGATTAAGCGGAAAATAATGTATATAAACACTTGCTTGAAATTTCTTAGCAGACTTTTAAACTTACACAGGTTTCATTGTTTTTCCGAAGAATAAAGGTTCAATTGAATAGATAATTAATTTTTGATCGTAGATTTCCGCTGTGTGGCTCATTAAATTACGAACTTTTAATAAAGGACGAGAGTATTATCGTCCCGGCATAAACACTGTTTTATTTATTTACATCCACAAAAAGGTATCGACAGAATTCTATAGTCTTGTTCTCTAATTTTTCTTGCAATTATTACATTTCAGATTTCAGCTTTTTAGAATCTCTTAAACAATGACACGCGCGTAATTTAAATCACATACCATTCGAACCTCGAACAATTCTCTCGCAGAAACGCGCGTCGCACACAACTGTACATACCTCCACGATCATCGTACAAAGCGCGAACCCTCATTAACCGCTCGGAAGCAAAGATAAAAAAAAGGTCGAAAATCCGCCGCCGCACGCAGTCGAACAGTAAAAAAAAAAGAAACAAAGGAAACGCAGTCCCCCGTAGGTAGGAGGCCTCGACTTCACCACTCGTTGAGCAGCCATCGGCGCATGAGAAAAGCGCTCCTTCGAATTTTCCCAATTACCCCGCACGCGCGCGCGGCAGCGCCATTAGGCGAAACCGAGCACCGCCGCTTATTTTTTCAGAGTGCCCCGCGATCGGCATTAATTACGTCCGGATGCGAGCAAAGGGAGAGAAAAAAAAAGAGGAAGGTACACACACAAACGAACGGTGCGGAGCGTAATGGTTTCCTCGAAAGTTGCGCGGCTCGCGCCTCGTCGCGAGGAGGACGCGCGGGCGAGCGCTGTTCTGTATTTCTGTATGCACGTGTGTGTGCGTAGAGTAGCGTTGTTGTGTGTGTGTGCGTGTGTACCTACTCCTCCGCAAGATTCGCACCGGCTCGGGCGCGCGCCTCTCCTCTCTTCCGCGTGTCTGCGCTCATCGACTCGCCGATATCTCGCCTCTCTCGCGCGCGCGGCTCCGGCGAGCCGTTATGTTACAGCTCTCGAGTGGGCCGTTGAAAGAGAGAGACAGAGACGTGCCGTGGGCTCTTTTCTAAGCCGGGGATTCGCGCGCTGCCTCCGAGCCGATCGAAAAATCTTTGCGATTTCTATACCGATCTTGTGTAGCCGCTCGTCTGTGCCTTTTATCCGCTGAATTCGTGTCGAATTAGGTGTTGTGGCTGTTGTAATTCTTCCTCTGGCTCGAGGACTTATTTGTTCCGCTTAATAGTATAAGCGTCTTTTCAACGTGTAACTTGGCAATCATTTTTCTTTTATCAATTTGTAGTTTTATCATTTTATCATTTTATTATTTTATTAATCAATTTTTTTCTTAATGTAAGAACTGAAAATTGTAAAATTATTGTTCATAAATAACAAAAAAAAACTCGCGTTTTTTATATCAATATTGTAGCCCTCTCGTCTGTGCCTTTTATCGGCTGAATTCGTGTCGAATTAGGTGTTGTTTGTGGCTGTTTGTACTGCGTAATCGTAGGCAATCATTTTTTTATCAATTTGTAGTTTTATCATTTTATTATTATTTATTAAGCATTTTTTTTTAATGTTATAACTGAAAGTTGTATACCTAATTATTTTTGTTAGATAAAAATACTCATTGGATGTAGTGTACTCCATAATCGATGCAAATATAGATTATTCCACTTTTGTTTTTGTTCTTGATTTAATTCTTTTCGTGTAATAATTTGTACACTTGCATTTCGCGATGAATCCTAGTATTGCTGTGACATTAAGAGTAGTCGATATTTGAGAATGCACTTTGATTAAACTTTCAAATATAAAAATAATGTTTGCTTCGCTATAAATATTCGGGTGGGCACGTATATTAAAAATCCATCGAACGTTCGACTCTTTCTCATCAAGTAGTCTTTCACTCAGTGGGTACTCATTTAAATTAAAAACTGCTCGTGCCTACAGTGCGTTGAAATTATTTAATGTATTAACTGCCAGATGAGTTCTCTGACGTCTCTCGCGGTTTCTAATCGATAATTTTGCAATTAAAATCGTCGAAATACTTCCACATGCTTCTCAACTCTAAAATTATACCTATCGAACAACCGGTATATCTCCATAACGAGATTTCTCGTCCCTTTTAATACGCACATACATACAAACGAAGAAAAAAAAAACAAAACATTATACATTTATCTAAAAAGAAAAACTCAATCTACAAGCAAATTCTCCCGCAAAATCGATTTTCGCCCGCGAACCACCAATCCAGCTTCCGACAGCCGTGCGCCTTTATGCACTCCTCGGGAGTCAAGATCATCGCCGCGGAAAATTCATCCATCGGCAGTTAGCAGGATCGATCCCGCGGCCGCGAAGGAGGACGAGCCGCGCGCACGCCTCCCAATCCTCCACAATGAACTTTTGAACGCGAGCGCACTCCGGTACCTACATACCGTAATAAAGTCGCGGCTCGCGCGTACTATCATTAAATTTCGCGTGGGCGCTTTCTTCGCGTTTTATTAGCTTGGCGGGTGCCCGTATCGCTCCGATCCCCCTCCGAGAGATCGCGAGGTAATATCGATCTCCGACGCTCCGGCGCGCGCGCGCCTGATCTCGGATGTTGAAAGAACAATTTGTTAAGTCGATCCTCCGATGTAATTATGCCGGGAGGGTATCCCTCCTATACTGCCTACTTTGGAGGCGTGGGAGAATCGCGTGCATTTGTTTACATTGTGCAATTGGCGTAGGGACGAAATTTATTGCCGTGAAGCGGCGGCGCGTTATAATAAAAAAATATATTTATATCGCGGGTCTTATGGCAATCGGCCTTTTTTGTAATACGCGCGTTATGACACTTGCATATGGGAACGGGGTTTCTGGCTTATCCGTGGAAAAGATCGATCTTTTACTTCTCGTCTGAGGATCTAATAATAAACGTAACGTAGAATATTTATGAAGAGAATCTCTTTTTTTTTCTTTTTTCTTTTTAAAGACGCAATGACATTTGAATCGTAAATTATTTTCCTTTTTATATTGAATTATGTACGCAGGGGTTTATACTTTGTAATTTATAAGAATGACCCGTTTTCACGAATTTAATTAAAATTTCACTTTTGCAGTTGCCGTTGCCCCGATGAAGTCGTCTCCAACTTAAATGAATCGATCAGTCGGCTTAAAAATTCAAATTTTCGTCTCGTCATCATTTGTCGCCTTACACCTTTTGTAAATCTGAATTATTGACACTTGCTACCGCGCTACACTTAAGCGGCTTAAATTAAAATTTCAATCGACCCACGTCGCCGACGATCCTTGATTTATGAAAAATTATCGCATCGAACCGTAACTCATCCTCTCGCGAGACTGTCACCTCTCGCGCCTACAGCAGAATACAGTTTCTCCGGGATCGGAGAGAGAGAGAGAGAGAGAGAAAGAAAAAAAAAACTTTCAATTAATGCGAAGTTCCGCGATTGCGGCAATAAATCAGCGTGAAAGTTGGCGAGAAAACTTAATCTCGCCTCGATTAGCCCCAAGATTTATAAGCGACTTGGCGGGCACAATTGTTACCCGCGCGGCAGGCCGTCGCGCCTCTCCTCCTCAACCTTTTGCATTCCGCCGCCCGGCGCGTCGCCGTCTCTCGCCGAAAAATCCCCGCGCTAAAACGAAAACAGACGAAAGAGAAAAAATAAAAAAACGTAGAGAAGAAAAGTTAACGCCACTCCGATAATAGCTTCCTCGAGCTGAAAAATTCTGCTCCGCCGCCTCGACATTATTACCTCTTACGTAATTAACTCATTTCGCCGGTGCGCCGGCGCGACCGAGGCTATTACGCCCGAGCGCGCTCGCGGCGTCTCAAAAGAGAAAGAAAGAGATGGAGATAAAAAAAAAAGCGACAGGCATAAAGGACGCGGCGAATATTAATTTCATCCTGGCCGTCATCTCCGTCCGGTCCGAGGAAACTAGAAATATAAAATTAAAAAGAAGAAAGAAGAGCACAGAGAAACCGACTGCTAGAAGGTGTAAAAAGGAAAAAAAAAATAAATAAAAGAAGAAGGAAGGCAAGCGGAGATCGCGCGAGATAATCGCGCGCGGACGGAGACAAAAGGACGAGGTGTGCGCGCCTGCGAGCGAAGGCTGATAGGAAGAGGAAGTCGGAGGGAAAAACGGCCTCGCGGCCGTTGAGCCCGAGAGGGAAAGGGAAGGCCGGGGCCGGATGAGCGATCGCCGCGGCCGAATATCTCGCGATATCCGCGATCGCCGGCGCGATACGCGCCCCGATGGAAAACGACACGCCGCCAGGAGAAAGAGAGAGATAGAGAGAGAGAGATTAGCCGCTCCCACGCTGCATTCTCTCAGGCGTGACCCTCCAGCTCCTCGTCTCTTTCTATCTTCTCGTACATGTACTTTCTCGGTTTCTCTCGCTCCATCTGGGAGCCCGCGCTTCCTCGCGACGCGCGGGACTTGAACTTCGCTTGTGCTTTGCATTTTATCCGCGGGCTCTCGGAGTCCCCGCGGAATTTCGTGTCGTGGGCTCTCCTTTGTTCGATCGTACAATTTCCCGATATTTTACGCTACTTGCGTCTGATGATTTCGATCCTTCTACGTTTTTTTTCTTTCTCTTTCGTTGCGTTTGTGTACATAGACATGTAATGGAACTTTTCCTGCCGAGGGGATATAGTTGGTTAATTATACAGTGGTGCTTGAAATAATAAAACGGAGAAAACTTGTTTCGGCTATTTTGACGTTTTAACGAGGGATAATGAACTTGCGGATTATAAAAGGATATTTTATATTTTTCTTTACATGTATTATAAAAGGTTCGGACGATTGTCCGTTCGGCGAGAGAGCGAAAGAGGGAGAAAAAAAATTGTTTTATCGCGTCGAAGTCCAATCAAGATTTTCTTTAGGAGCGAAATAAACGAACTTGACGTACTCGTCATTCCGCGCCTCTTTCAGACGCGCATAATAGTTTTATTGCGCAATCGGAGTATTATATTCATAAATTTAACCGTAGAAAAATCATTAATCCTCGCAGCCTCGGGGCCATCTCGTCGAAACCTCAAGTGCCGTTCCTGATACAGCCATAAATTAAACAATAAACGTTAAATTTTCACTACCGGCGCGGGATAAATGCGCGCGGAACGTCTGTATATATATATATATATGTACATGTACCCGCGCGCAGAAGCGAGATAACTGCGATCCTTTATTAAACGCAAAACAAACACCGCGCGGAGATATCCATAAGGCGAGCAGGCCGCGATCTTTTTCAAACCCCGTACGCGCTGAAAGAGATGGCCGTCCTTTTGCATCGTTCATTTACCCACCACTCGGTCTACTTGCTTATTCCTCGGGCCTTTGCATTCCGCCGACGTTATGCCAGCTCCTGCCTCTCCCCACCTCGTCCGGACTCTCATTTTTTTTTCCCTCTCATGCTTTTCAAGCTTCTATCCTGTCTATCTCTGTCCGTCCGCTTGTCCGTTCGCTCGCCTGACTTTCCATCGCTTCTGGTACTTTTTTTTTCCGCCTCCCTCCCTCGTACTATACCTGCTTGCCTCTCAGCGGACTCTCGGTATCTCTCCCCTTTCGCTACTCCTCGCATTTCTCCGCGTAATGTATAATATTATATTTCCTGTTTTATTTCCTCCTCTAATAATCTTCCTCCTCGGCGTCATTATATTCCTCGGGAGATTCGCAGGAATGCCGCTGGTGTTAAATCGCCGGGATAGCCGATTTTTTTTTTTTTTATATGTATATACAGATATTCCTCCGAGATTTTACGTAACGCAGCGCCGATAAGAAGCGGATCGGCCGATAATTCGAGCGGACTTTCATTCTAATTGCGAACGATCGATGGAGCGACGGGAGAAATAATTCCGCAATGATAAACGGCGAAAATTTTATTTGCGCGCGGATCACTCGGAGACCGCTTGGTTTGGACGTGAACGTCCCGCTAAATGATATAACGATAATTACGCGCTCGATTTGTTCGGCGCTGCCGATCGTTATATTCCATCACCTCGAGAGGCGATGACATTTAGCCGCCTGATTTGCGTTTCAAACGAGGAAGCGGGATTCTCTGTGAGAGCACCGACGATCTCGTTTGCTAATTGAATGTTCCCATGTTTGCGTTTTTTTTCTACTTTTCTTTTTTATCGGGGGAAATTAATATGTTTGCGATATAAATTATCGATTATAAGTGCGCGCTTTTCTTTTTTTTTTCTTTTTTGGTTTAATGCGCATTTGCGGGTTCTCGCGGTTTTATTAATGCCGAAGCTGAGGGATTTTAATAATTAGTCGATCGATAATTAACGCCGCGCTCGTAGGCATATGATGCAACGATCACCGTTACAGTTTTAAATTCACGATTCCTCCAAGATTTTTAAAATGCGCATCCTCTACTTTAGTGGATTGCTTAATGACCCATACGTAATTGGTTAATTTTTTTTAATAGCCAGCGTTTAAAATGTGATAGCGATTTCAATTTGCTCTTGTTTTGATAGATTAAAAGAAAATCTCTTTTACTTTTTTCCGGAAAAGCAGTGAAGTTTACTCAACGTTTTAATTGATGTTGCGTTTTAAGTATATCTTCAGTTCGTTTTAGTTTCATTAAAAAATTAAATGATAAAGTAGATTAATATTACTAAAGTTCTTTTTTTTTTGTTATTATAAAACAAATTAAAGATTTGTTAAAACGCATCATTAATTCGTATCTAGCGATTTCTTTTGTAAATTATATGTATAATCTGCAAATGAATTTTTTTTAACGTCTTTAAAAATCTCATTAAACACATAATCTATAGACGTACAGAGCAGTTTCATTTGTATTATATTAATTAAATAAATCAGAACAACAATTTCTTTTATTTTTATATAACACATTTATTTCATCACTCAAAGAATGTCTTTCCAAAGAAACTTTTTTAAAATTTTTGTAAAACATAATAATTTGCATGTAGTCAACGCACAAAGGGACTATATGCATGCATCACGCCTGCCTCTCCAGCATCTAGCCCTCAGCAAAGAGCGCCGATTTCCATCCTATAGAGCATCGCGCGATCTCGGCTCCTCGTCGTCGCTTAAAAATCCATCGGGGCTCCGCAGATCGCATCGCACTTTAATTTTTGCGCGCTTCCTCAATCAATCTCACTCTCGCCGCGTGGTAAACCGCACCGCCTCTCCCTACCTTCCCCCCTCCCCTCACCTCGAATGCATCGTCGATTATGATTTTCCTCTGCACCCCGCGGTGAGGTCTTCGCTCGCGCGCACTCGGTCGCGTTCTAATTTTCATTTTACGCCTCCCCACATCCTTTCCCACGAGTAGAGCTCGGCCGCGAGGACGCCGAGGTTCGCGCTGTAATTTCAAAGCGCGCTGAGGCCACGAGGAACGTCGTCGCCTTCTCTTACTCCTCCGTTCCTCCTTTTTTTTTTTTTTTTATTTTTCACTTCTATCCGCTTTATTTGTCGCTTTGTTTCTCTCTGTCTTTCATCATTTTTTTTTTTTTTTTGTTAATCTCGGTGAGCGCGAGGTTCTTCTTTTTTTCATGATGGTATAATGAAGGAAAGGCGCTGTAATTAGGGGGGATGAGGGGGGGGGGGAGTTTTTGTATGGCGGAGTCTTTGGGAAAGAGTGTACAGAGCGATGGCTGGTTGTCATAGGCGAAACTGTGCTGCACGACGAGATTTTTTTGTACGCGAAGTTTAAGCTCCGACGTTGGACGTGAGCGCCGGTAAGCCGATACGACTGTGAGAGTGGAGTCGGGATTGGAGCACGATATTATGTTAACCGAGCTATTCGCCGGTTGAATGTAAAATTTAAATTGGGTGTAGGTACTCTTTTCGTTCTCTCTTCGATTCGGTTTTTTTTTTTGTTCGTGGATTAATATTTAAAGTCGTAAATTATTCGCTGGTGATTCATGGGTTCGAATGCAAATGTTTGAATTTACGAGCTGAATGTAGAAAGAAACGCTTTATTTGTTCCCTCTAAAATTCTCAATTATTAAGACCAAAATATCTTCTTGTTATGAATGTTTCATGGGCTTCTTTTTATAAGTATCCTGCTACAAAAGACGAAAGTTCTGCGATTAATTCTCATTTCTTAGTAGGAGAACTTTCTACATAATTTTTCTTAAAACAATATTCAAATATTTGTAAAACAATGTTATATATACAAGTTATTTAAATTTGTAGTATTTCTTGTTTATTTTTTTCCTCTCGTTCTTTAAGGAGGTTGTACAGATTCTACGCTAGTCAAAAAAAATTTTATTCAAGTAGTACTTTGATCTGGCAACGTT
>JAWWEN010046764.1:0-11952 GCA_035582955.1 Sycophila texana
AACGATGGATAATTCTCAATTTTACTAGAGATGCAGACATCTCTATGAGAAAGCATTGTGCCAGTGCAGTTGGCAGCATTTTATTTATTTCTTTGCCTTTCTGATCTTTATACAATTAATTCCATATTTGTCGATCATTCGGATTTTAGGTAGAAACCATATGGGCACATCAAAACAAATCAAATTAAAAATAGCTGAATTAATTTTTAGGATCAATAAAAAAATCTATTTTTTGTCTACTTCGATGTTTTTTTTATTAGGCTTACTGATCACGTACTTAATTTCAATGTCTAATAAATTTTTAACGAAATACTGCGAACTACTAATGATTTACAATTCAACCCAAGTAACTCTCTATTGACCAAAACACTTCTTTAACATATGTTCACTTAAAAATTACTACTAGGTCGTAGAATCAAAGTATCCATTGACGAAAAGAATTATTTATTTCCCCTTCAAAACTTTTTCCCCCTCGAAATGAAAAAAAAAGTGCAGCGAAAAAAAAAGAACCGTAAGAAAGTAACTAACTTCAACTTTACTATAAAACTTCATCTCTGCTTTTCATCTAACGTTTTTACATTTCCTTTAAGCACCCTGCACCTTCGCTCCCTTCCTTTTTTTTTCTACAAAACGGTAGTCTAGCCATAAATGAGGCCGATTCAGCGTAGGGCACACAGAGGCTCCAGGCAAGCGCTGACTCGTCGACGTCCGCGTCTCGCATCGGGATTTACGCGAAAACTTGGCGTTATAATTCCCGCTCGGCGGTATTACAGGCAAATGCCCTTTGAGGCGCCGGTGGGACGCGTCGGGCGTTTTCCCCAGCGTCAGGGGGGGGGGGGAAGGGCGCGGAAAAACGCGCCGGTCCCGCCGGTGGAAAAGTGGCGAATGGAGCTCTCGCGGGGAAGCGCACCCGCTGAAATTTACCGATGCTCGTAAAAAGGCTGGGGGCAATAAAAAGAATCGTAAAGAAGGACAATTCCGAGGCGAGATTGTTTGCGACGCGTGTAATTCACTTATGCGTCTGTCCGGGCGAGCGCCGCGCGGTGCACTCGGCAAAAGTGAAACGGCCCGCCGACAACTTTTCCACGCGTCGAACTCCGGGGCTGCCCTTCGAAGTAACGAGCACGGAGCTTTACGCAAAATGGCTACGGGAGCAGTCGATGGGTGTTCTTTACCTCGCTTTTACCAGGGAGGGGGGAGGGTAGAAAAAAAGGGGAGTTTTCATAAATTCGCTTTTCTTTGCTCCGTCTCTCTCTCTCTCTCTCTTTTTTTTCGAGATGTTTGATGGCGGAATAAACGAGCTTAAGAAAGTCGAACTAGCAAAGTTCAAGCTTTGAAGCAATTTCAACTTTTGTATTATAATTTCAAGGTGCTTTTTGAAGGAGCTGAAATTGTTTATACCTTTGTCCATTGACTTTTAGTTTTGAATATTCTTCAGAAATAGAAAAAAGAGCTTAAGTGTTCCATTCTCGTTTTTAATAAAAAAATAAAGATTTTAAGAAAAGAAAGAGCTTAAGTGTTCCATTCTCGTTTTTAATAAAAAAATAAAGATTTTAAGAAAAGAAAGAGCTTCACTTGTTGAACTAACTGTCTTAAGTAGTACAAGATTAGAGTACCTGGAAAGCCTTCACAACTATTTTCTTTCCAGAAGAATTCTAACATTCAAATCTACTAAACTATCAAACCTATTAAATCATAAAATTTAATAAACCGTGAAAGTTGCTAAACCATAAAACCTATAATTAAACCATCAAACCTATAATTAAACCATCAAACCTACAATTAAACCATCAAACCTATAATTAAACCATCAAACCTATAATTAAACCATCGAACCTACTAAAAACCAGAGCAGATCCCTACTACGATATGTTGCTTGATCAATTGAAGATAAGCAACTTTGTGAAACTGTTTTGGTTATCCGCTGAATCTTCAGGTAGTATTAGTTCAAGAAAAGAATTATGCAGAATCAGCTCTTTACTAAAACCAAAAACTAATACCAAAAACTGTTTAAAAAGAAAAATCCTCCTGACATATTAAATGATTATTTAAACGCGCATCAAAGGTAAATCACCTTGAAAAGCAATCTCCAGACAACTTATTAAAATTTGTATGTGAAAAAAGGTACTTCAGTAAATTGAACCGATAAAAAGCATTTTCAAATGCAATTCCCACCGGGCGATAAGTCGAGCGACTCTTCGACGTTACACCGAGGCTCTGGCCGCGCTGCTGAAAAGATCGAGATCGAAATGAAAAGCGACGGGTGGGAGAGGGTTGGTACGCATATTCAGGCGCACGCGCTCGCCTCGAAAGGGCGCGAAGCTTTGTCGGCGTATAGCCGAGGTACTCCCACCGAGATGGATATGCAAACGCTCCTGGATTGACGTCTATCCACTTTATTGAGATCAATCCGAGGATCAATGCTTATTGAAGACGCCTCCTCCCAACCCCACCACACCCCTCCTTTCATTGGTATTCCTACCTGTGCGCCGATCGACGCATCTTCTTTGGGGTACAGAGGCGGGGTTGCATTACCGCCACCCAGCAATAGTAGTTTACGACGGTTCAAGTTTTTTTTTTTTATTTTTGTATTTTGTGGCGAGGGCGTGGTTTGATGGCATACTCGAAGCTGCGACGGTTGATTAGCTCCTTTTGTATGCACGTCCTTTGCACTCAAAGAACCCTGCGATATCTTTAATTTATTTTCCCTCGTATCTTTACTTGAATTTTGTATTTTGAGAAAGGCAAACATCCAGATTAAATTCTAAAATTGTATATGTACATTGGTGTTTATTGGAAGCCGAGGAAAGTTACTGAATTTTAATTTTAAATAAGACCACTTCTAAAGAATTTCATATAGTAATCCCATAGTGTACACGCGAAGCTCTAGTCACGAACTCAATAAGCTTCCTGAAATTAAGATGAATTCTCTCCTATTCGGTGCAAAGAGGAAGATCCGGTAAGACAATCTGCATCCCGTCGTTTCAATTTTCTTAACATTCTTATTTCTCGTTTTCTTTTACGCCCTCACTCCTCCGACGGACTCGGACGACCCTTCTCGACGTCCTCTCTCTCCCTCATCCATTCTTCTTTATTACTCCTGTAATAATTCCCTCCTCCGTAGCTTCGATTTGAAAAGCTCTCGCCCGACAACTCTTTCTGTTCTCTTTAGGTGACTGCTTTCAAATACTCGCGCCCCCGGTTCCATTGGCATCCCCAAAGGACAGGCGCCATTTTAATTAAACCGCGCTTTGTGTACGGAAAGTGACGGGGAGAAAGAGCCTCGGCAGTAGGATATATATATAAAGCGGCGCGTCGCCTTTTCAAATGGCGCGAGACTTCGGAAGGAGCGAGAGCTCCCCGATATTGGGCTCATCAGCGAGTTTCAAATTGGTTATTGATCGCTCCTTAACGACTCGTCGCCTCGCGGAGTGCTGACCAAATATTACCGCGAGAAAAAGATCTCGGATTTTTTTTTTTTTTTTCGAGCTACCGGCTGCTGGCTTATTGTTCAAAATAGAATGGTTTGAGAATGTGATCAGGTCGTTGTTGCATTTCTTTTTTAATCAGACTGCCTGTGTGTATATCACATACTTAGTCTGAGTATAATTAATTTGTGGATTCTTCTGTCAATAAAACTGAAAGATTTGAGTCACTCATATTAGTAGAAATAGAATTCGAGAATAATTAATTTTTTTTTTTTTTTAAATTAACTGGAATTAAAATTAGAGAAATAACTAAGTCTTGCCATACTCGGCTGTTTCTACTTAATTATTACGTAAACATCTATAGAACTGCTATAAAATACTCAGGGTAAAAGAAAACATATTTAATTTTTTTTAAACATTTAAATGAAAAGAAAATTATAGAAATAATTACACACGTCTTGCAGTACTCTACTGTTTCTACTTAAGTTTGTATGCCTTAATTTGTGTAAAGCAACACTTCATTAACTATACTCATACTTGTACTTAATTTTAATAATGAAATGGAATGAAAATTATAGAAATAACGCTGTCTTACAATATACTCGGCTGTTTCTATTTTATTTATTATGCAACGTTTATAGTAGTTAAATGAATTTTTTTTTTAATTTCCTTTGAATAATGAATGCACTTGAAAGTTTAAATCGATGAAAAATCAGTTCTGAAAGGTTGATCGAAAGTTTTTAATTTATATGAAATCTGATCTTATCGCGATAAGATCATTCAATTCTCATGCCCATTGATAAAAGTAAATAAGTCGAATTTGTCAGTATCCTGCTTCTTTCTAGATCAATGATACTAGAGTAGCAACAAGGATGTAGCATTTCCTCCCACGACTGTCTAGCCGCTCGAGACTCGCACCCGGGGAGAGAAGGTCGGAAACCGAGGATCGGTGAACTCCTCCGAGAAGCTCTGGGACGTCAACGCGCCGCTCTGAAACTCATACGTGCATGAATTCATGCAAGACTGGAGTCTATTTGCCTTTGCAAAGCTGCCGGTGCGCGAGGGATAACCGAGGCTAAGCGGAAAAGGGAATATCGATGGGGCGACGTCACCAGTTTTTGAGTGGACTTTTTCTACTGAAAAACAGGAAGTTTAGTGTAGTTGTCATCAGAAAACAGTACATCTTGAGCTTCTATTCAGTCTCATCAGATCGTTTAATATAAAGAAATAAAATATTTAAAGCTAAAATGGAGCTGGTCGTTCGCGTGTAGACTGCGAGAATCGCTTTTAGATTGAAGCTTTTTTTTACTCGAACAATTTCTCTTAGGCTTTCAAAAGTATACTAGAACTGGTAATGGAAATTCGTATAAAAAGATAGACGAGCCATTTTTAGCCTCGAGCGGTGGAAAAAAAAATTCGACGAAATAGAATCTCCTTGGTATATAACTCTATTTACGTTCTCAATTCGTATTCGATCAAATTCATATATACCCTTTCATATCTTCATTCTTTTATGATTGCTTTTTTTTTTTTTTTTTTTTTTTTTAAAAGAAAAGTCCGCCAAAAAATTATTTAACGCAGGTCTGTATTTCAAACTTTAAAAATTATCTCACGACGTTCATCATCCAAAATCATCCTAATAAAAAGTTTGAAAAAAAATAAATAAATAAAACAGAGATAGAAAAGGATTCGAGCAAACCAAAGAAATATCGACGTCTCGTACGTGCGTGCGCGCTTCTATGAAAGAAGTGCACTCGGGGGGATTCAACAAAAGTCCCGTCGCTGGCCCTCGAGCGGAGCTACTCCTGGCCTCCGACTCCGGCGAATTTCGCAAGTTTAGTTTCTCCGTCCCGGCGGTGGCTGCGAATGGAAATCCGTGCGCGTCGCGATAAGGGCCGCGGAGCATTCGTCTTTCTGCCACCTACACTCCACCTTGGAAACTCACGGGGATCTCTCTCTCTCTCTCTCTCTCTCTCTCCCTGCTCCCCCCTTCCCAACCCGCACCACCCGCCGGTCGTCTATTATACGCCTTTCGTACCTCATTCATCGACTTATTCTTAAAGGCCAGCGGGAGGTCCTCGGTCGTTACTTTCCAGCTCTCCCTCTATTTTTTCGTTCTCGGGAGAACTGTCGTTTTATAAAGCTCTTAGGTGCCGATGTATATTCATGTGCTGCTCCTGCTTAGACGTGAAAAATGGATTTATCTGAAATACTCGAGAGTCGAAGTGGATTAATTTTTTTTTTTTTTGCGCGCGGGAGACTGGAGAAGGTCGTGTTAGATTTATCAGGAATCTTGCGTGAGAACGTAGACGAGAAAATGTTTTTTGAAGATTGGAGAAATGCTGAGTGAGGACAAGCTGATGTTTAAAATTGTTGAGCTGGATGAATTTCAATTTAATAAAATTATTGCGTCTGTTTTTTTTTTATAAATAAAATTTGCATTTGTAATATCTGTATTTTTTTTTTTTTTTTTTTTTTTTTACGTAATCTACATTTTGACGTCAATTAAAATGTTGCTTGGTAAATTCAAATTTTCCTTCGAAAATGTGTTGATTCAGATTTTGCTTGAAGAATTTGTTAATCAAGATTTTTTATGCAAAAAGTGTCAATGGCAAAATTTAAATTCACACCTTTTTTCAAACAAAATCTTAATTCACACCTCCTTTTTTTCAATGAACCGTCGATTTGGCTATCCATTCAATGAACGAATGCATTTGTCAATAATTTATATAGTTTCTAGATCAGTTATTTATACTGGACTATAGTTTTATCGAGGCCAAAGAAAAAAATAAATATAAAAGCGCTGAAATCCCCAAATAGCAAGAAATTTTCGCAAAAATAAAACCCTCGACGCAATACTTACAGTGCCATTATTCAAGCTCGAATAAAACTTTAATCTCACTCAATATTCATTCCCATTTTTGCGCACACCGCATCGACATCGATACAAAAATAAGCAGCGGACCAGTACATCGAATTCGCAGTACAAGACGCCCACCAGTACCCACATAAATCACGGAGCAAGTCGAATCCCCCGAGCAGATGCTGCGCATATAACCCGAAAACCGTGAAATTAAACAGCGGCGCGCAAAGGTGCGCGCACCACCCAAAAAAAAACAAAAAAAAAACAAAAAAAAAAAAAAGAAACAGAAGGAGAGGCGAAATCAATGGGATTCCTCGGCGTGTCTCTCTCCCTACGCGCATCCCTTTCGCAGTCTCCTTTCGCGGCTCCGCCGAACTAAAGTCGCGGCGAAGGTCGCTTTGTACTCGCGAGGCCGGGGACAAACGGCGGGCCGCTCGAAAATGCGCATAGCGAAGTGCGACCGCCGCGCACGTGCGCGCATTATATGCAAATGCGCGAGCAAGTCCGGCCAGGCCTCGCGCGACTTTCTGCGCTTTAATAATTCAAAGTGCCGGATCGGCCAGCGCGCCCTCCCGGAGAAATACCGCACGGTGGTATGGGGAAAGACACGCGAGTGGCACACTCGCAGAAGGACCGATTATTGCTGTTGGTCGGAGGTTTGATAAGTGACTAGAGATAGGGAGTTTGATTGAAAAATAAACGGCTGTTTCAAGTGATGATGTATACGTAGCGTTCGCGTTCGGTTAAAGAAATGAAGGGGACTCTATACGAAAGACATTCGACTATTTCTACTTATTTTTTTATTTTTATTTTTTTTTTTGCGTTACTGCTACTACTTAATCGTTTACAGTGGTATTTTATTAACAATTTAATTATATGTCAATGAAAGAATCTTTTTTTTAATTAATGAAATTAAAATTATAGCGGAAATGTGTGTCTTGCGATACTCGACTGTTTCCACTGAATTTTTATATATTAATGTTTATGGAAATACTTCAGTGTAAAAAAGTTTAAGCGAATAAATATAATTTTTTTTTTTTTTTTAATGAACAGTAATTAACATTCTAGAAACAATTGTCTTGCAGTACTCGGTCATTTCTACTTAATGTTTATGCCTAACGTCTAATAATACTTAATGAACTACTCAATTCCCTGTAAGTGAAATAATAAATATTTTTTACAGTAATGGCTGAGCAGCATCCCACCACTCGCTGATTGAATCTGGATAGATTCGGTGCGGTCAGCAGATACACGACACTGCACCAATCTTCACTCGCCCGCGAACAAAAAAAACTGATACGAAAATACTTCGGACGAAAAATTTGACGAGACTCGACACGCGACGAACTGTTTTGTCTCGCGGTCTCGGTCGCACTCCCGAACTTTTCGCGCGTACTCGATGATACCAACGCTCGCCTGTATTATTCGAGAACCGCTGCCTCGCCTGCGACAACGATCGTGAGCCCGAAATGTAAACATGCCAAAATTCGCGGCTCAGTAAGAGACAAGTAAACGTGTAAGTATCGTTATTCGTCACAAAGAAAAAGAATATAATTTTTTTTTTTAATTTTTAATATGGAATGACAATTATAGAAATAACTCTGTCTTACAGTATCTGGCTGGTTCTACTTAATGGGTATGCATTAGTGGTCTAGAGTAATGCTTCATCAACTACGTGCACTTAATTTCCACTAAATAAAAAATATATTTTCGTTCAATAGATAATGAAAATAAACATCATTTCAACAACTCTGTCTTACCACATTCGACGGTTTCTACTTAATTTTTACACATTACCGTCTATACAATACTGAACTACTCGATTTCTTTTAAGGGTTAAAGTCTTTAAATAAAAATATGTGTCCTTTAAAAAAATGTCGTATTTTTTACTATAATGAAATAAAAATTTTTTTCAAATTTCTTTTGAATAATAAACGTACCATGCAGACATTCTAAAAGTATTTTCATTTTCCTACGATCGTTAAAATAAAATAAACGACACAGCATAAAAAAATAGCGATAAACAGGCGATTACCGCTCATAATTTTCTTTTAATCCACAAAACGGAAGCATCCGCAAGGGATTTTCAGACTGGGTAATTGCCAGCGGAAAGAGAAAATTCCGCCAATCTCCATAAAATTGCCCCACCATAGAAAATTCGCGGTAGCTCCGCGTACGCCACAATAAATTACTCTTTTCCTTCGAGCTCCCCAAGAAATGAATTTCAAAAAATCCAGCCTGCGGATAGCGCCGCGCCGCTGCATTTATACATTCGCGCGGGGGCGGGTACGTATATGCAAAAGCAGAGCAGAAGGGGAGAGAAGCATAGACAGAATAAAAGGCCGCGAGCTTGGCGAAGAATGAAATAGGGTACCGTGCGAGTTAACTCGAGAGGTGGGGGTCGAGGAGGCAGGAAGAAAGTAAATCTTGAAATAACGCATAAAAAGCCAGCAGCCGGCAGCTTTTATTTGCGCATGAGACGTGCGCCGACGGAGACGAATAGGTGGCGGCGTCGCCTCGACGGATAATTCGCCGCCGATGAGTTATGGATTTTTTTCTCTCTCTCTCTCTCTCTCTCTCTCTCTCTCTCTCTCTCTCTCTTTCTCTTTCTCTCCTCGTCGCCGTCGCGTAATATCTTATCAAAAATATAACGAGCGGCTGTCCGTCCGCGCGACGGCGGCACAGCCGCGGAAGCGAGAAAAATGACGGCGCGAGCCCTTCCGAATGAAACTTTTCTCCGTTGTATATACGGCGTGGACGCGAAAAACAAACGTTGATGGACTTGCGTGTGCGCCCGAGCTTCGGGGGGAAAAAAAAAGGACGAAGTGGAGTTTCGTGTAATTGCATTTTATTGTGCCTCATATCCGGGCTTCAACTTGGAAAATATGTTTTGTCGTTGTGCGCGGTATCTGGAAAAATTTTGCGGAACTTCGACTTCGAACGTTTTCTTTTTGCTCGTGGGTTTTTCCGCTTTATTCATTATAAATGTAATTTTATTTTTATTTTTCTGCGATGTACTTTTGACGGGAATCACTCGCGGTCAGTTAATAACAATTAAATTAAAAGCCCTTTGGTGAGTTTATTTTATAAAATTACAGAAGTTAATTACGACATTGAATAAATTTAGCTGCCTATTGTTACAGGACCTGACATTAATTTTGTCTACCTTCGTGTACTTCAATGGTTTTCGTAATATAAATAAAATATCTATAATTAAGTTACATTTGAAGCGCACTACGATCGATGCTGTATGATTGTGGTACTGATAAAAAAAAAAGCAAATGTTCATTCGTGCTCAAACGTAGCTGTTAAATTACCGTATAAACTAAACAATACGTTTCTTTTATAATTAAATGATGCATTTTAAATTTAAGAAAAGAAAAACAATGACTATAGCAAACCTGCTGTAGGAAATAATCAATAACCTCTGTTAACACTTTTCCGCGACATGTGTACTTTTAAAACACCTTTAAGAATCACCATAAAAATGTTGAAGATCACTGCGTAGACTAACTGTTACACAAGCGTACGAGGGAGTTCGAGATGAAAGATCTCTCTTCTCTCCTCTTCTCTATTATTGAAAGTGGAGCACTAATACGATAACAGTTTCCATTGCAATTGGTACTTATCGCGGTACTTATGTAATAAAAGAATGATGAATCACCCAGATACTCATTCACGATCAAATTTATTTGAAATTATTACTGAAAAGCAGAAAAATTCCATAGCAATTGTGTTTGCGACGACTGCAAAAAAGTTTTTTCGTTTATTTTTTAACTCTCTTAAGCTAAATCAGTGAAAATCCACAAAAATTTTTGAAAATTGGTCCACTAATCACTAAATAGTATATTTCAGTTATTTTGAGTGAAATTTAACTAATTGTAGTAGTCTTTTAACTAATTCAATTTCAGATAGAAGGACAGTGAGCAAAATCCAATAAATTAAACAATAATTGTTATAAGGAATTATGACTTACATACTCTTCAAGACGATTATAAACTGATGAATTATGCGTATAAAATAGTTTAAAAGGAAAAAAATTGCATGTTTTTTTTTTTGACACATAATTAGAGACGTATCTACTAAATCTTCCTAAATTTAAATGTACCTTTACAATTTCAAGACAGTTTTTAATATGCAAGCAAACCAGATCCTTCCATCGTCCGACGTGACCAGCTAAAATAGCACCCATAAAACCATCGTAATCGCTCTTTCATTTTTTTTTTGTCGACGTGGCCCTCTCCTTCGCGTTGACTCTTCGATAAATGATTTAGCGCCCGAAAGTACATGATTTATAGGGCGTTACAGCGATGATCTTTTATCACGGAGCAAAAAAAAGAAGGCCCTTCCATAGCCGGCTCTGTGTTCCCGGCGTCATTCGTCGGCGTTATTTCCTTTCCGCCCGCGCGCAGTTCGCACTCTTCTCTATTATTCAGGCTTGATGTATCACGCGTCGACTATTTCGCGTGAAATACTCGCGATACGATGGCTCGCGCCACTTTTCCAAGGGATACGTGATAAAGATGATAATGCATCGGTCGGTGGGCACCTAATTTTCTTATTTATAGCTACTTTGCGAAATTGCGCGATTCTTTTACTTTCCCTTCGCTGGGCTCCTTTATAATGCAAACCAAATGGCACAGTCTTAAGAATCACATTTTTCATCTATCTTCTTCGTCCTTTTTATCTTACGATACTAACTTTTTTTTTATTCTTTTTAGAAAATTTAGAAAATTTTTGGTAATAAATGTTATTAAGTGTGCAATTTATAATTGTATTATAATTATATGTAAAAATGTGTAATCTATTAAAAATAGATATTAATTTTAGTTTGTTATTTGTTTTAAATTACACTGATGGTGGAAAATGAATGAAGTCAATATTATTAAAATAAATGGTGCGTGCACCTTACGCACTATATCGCGCTCAAAAAAGAAATCAGAGCAACCTGAATTTCTCTTTAAAAATAAATCTCTTTAATAATTATTTTTTCCTCGGAAAACAATTCGATAGTGAATAAATATCAAATTAAAATTTAAACAATAATTGAGTAAATAACAAATTATTAAACAACAAATATCATTGTCTCACCTATATTAATAATTTACCAGACAATCAAATTGATCTTTAATACAATAAAGTTGTATTAAGTTAAATTGTCTTACACTGTAATAAGATAAACAATTCATAAGTAAAATATAAAATAAATTTTATATTTGCATGGCAAGTGTCAAAGTTAAGCAGCAATCAAAATACTTACTTAGATGGGTGACAACGAGGGCACTTTTACAAAGATGTCTTAGATGAAGGATGATGAAACAAGTATTATTCAGGTAGTAATGCCTCCTCCCAGATTTTCCTTGAGTGGCATAGATTTTCCTATACTTAGCAGATTTTAGACATTTTGACATTAAGTGTCGGGAAATAAAATTAAAAAATTACACACAGATGGAACTTAGAAAATAGTTCGGATATATAAAAGTTGAACAAGATAAAAGATTGTCCTGGTGATTTAAAAAAACGTTATATCATGTACGTTGGAAAATAAAGAGTAGTACCTAACAATATACAAAATGTAGGTTTAAAAAAATGATCAAGACGAACCAAGGAGTTTGTAATTAACTAATGCCGACGTTTCGACGCTTTATTTTGGAGCGTCCT
>JAWWEN010046775.1:0-11951 GCA_035582955.1 Sycophila texana
AACTATACACAGAATCAAGGATAGTTGTCTATTTCTTTTTCCAAAATTTCCGCAAAATAAATGCCTGTAAATTGAATATAATAATTCCATTATAGTCTCCAGCAAAGTGATAATTTCAAGAGCACAGGAACGATTCCACAATTAGCGGATATTCGCGCCGTTAAAATTGAGGCCGCTCGAGCGTACCCTTTGACGGAGTCTCCGGTGGCACGTGATGGGATCGGAAGCGGCTGAACCCATGGCGGCGCGCACAGCCTCTGACGTCGATAATAAACCGGGTTTATAAGCGGCCCGCCTAATTCCGATTCGCGCGGTAATCCCGCGGCGGGAAATTAAGGCGACGACGACTGGCTGCAGAGAGCCCGGGATTAACAGCCGGCTGGCGAAATTAAAAACACCCTAATGGTTGTGCGCTTTTACCTCCTCCGCTCAATTTTCCTCCCAGAATTGCTCAAGCCATAATTGTTCGCTAAATGCCGTTTCTGCGGACCCTCGATGTCTTATTAACTGTTCTTCTCGCTGCTCGTCTTACTATTTTTAACTGCCCTAATGATCTCTACTTTTTGAAATACATTTTGCATTCGAAATTCTTCACTTTGTAAGTGTGTAACTATGTATAAACTATGTTAGTGCATTTAGCTTGTAGAAGAAAATTGAGTTGTCGTAGATTAAGCATAGTTTTCCAGGCGTGCTATATTTTTGCATGGCTCTGCATATTCTCACGCTGGATTCTAAATACACAGAATTTGGAATTCCAGCATTCGAGCGACTTAATTGCGATGCAAGTTGCTTTGGGTAGTTGCGATTGAGGGAAACTTTCAAGCGCACGTGGACGGTGGATCAGATGCTTCAATTTATTGAATATAGCTATGAAAATTTTTAGGGTATTCAATCAATTTAATGCGACAATAACTTATTGTTTTAAGTACATTATGGTCACGTGTATAAGTGGACCAATAAAATCTGAATAATTTTATTAACTCCATTCGATGAGACGTAGTAAAAAAAAAATGCCGTTTTATTAACCATCAATTACAAATGTTTATTAATTATTATGGATGATAATAATTAACTGTATTTTAAGAAACCGGAAAATATAAATCACAGTCCTTTATAGTGATTTTCAAACAATCATCGTGAATCCTTCATTCTGATTGTTTATGGTCACTCGCTCGTTCTTTTTTTCTAAATACTTTTTTAAAAATTTTAAAGCTGAGCACTGAGCATTTTTAACGAAGCTTTATAATTTTCATAAGAAAAGCTCTGTAGAAATTACGTGGATTTTCCTGTAAAAACTACTAGAGCTTTTACCGTAAAAACAATGAAGCTTTTCCCGTGTAAAAGTAGCGGAGCTTTTCCTGCAAAAATTGCGGAGCTTTTCTTGTAAAAGTTACAAAGCTTCGCCAACCATTTAAAATTCATGCAAAATTTACGTGTAAATACAATGATTTCCATGCAAAAATTTCCAGTGCTGCAATTTTGTTGCACCCTCGAATTTTCATACATTTATAATGAAACTTTGTTGTAGCACATCATTACATTCAAGGTATAGTATAAGTTCTCAAGAAAACTAAGTCTCAACCTCTAAGTCAATAAAAATTAGCATAAATATTATGTTACAAATCAATTAAAAAATACCATCAAGCCGCAAGCGCTACTTCTATATCGCTTGGGTATTCAAGCTCGCAAGGCATCACCGATGCGCAAACTCGACGGTGGGGTCGATCGCGAGCCGACATCGGACCTCCCCATGATTTTGCGCGTGGAATAAATAAATCTCGCGTGCGTCGCCGGAGCGACTCTGCCGTTGTCTCGGGAATTGGCAAAGTTTCTTCGTGGCAGCAACGACGGCGCAGCAGTGCCCTTCCCCAGGGCAGACGCGTATTTTCCTCCCGCAGGCATTTTCTCGATTATGCGCGCTCGTAAGAACACCAGAGTAAATTGATTCGCGAAAATTGCCGCATTATAGGCACATTATTAAAAGGTGTTATTTTATTGAATGATGCTCATTCTTAAAATTTCGATATTTTACGACTTTTCGTATTGATTTTTTTTATGCAAAAGTTTAGGATTTATCCCGCTTCGTATGTTTTTAACAAGAAAAGTCGCATGATTTGAATAATCATTTATTTACTGCAGTTGCAGTTCCGTACAAAATTTTATTTAATTTCAATGTAACAAAAGAGATTAGTTTATACCTATAAAAGTTTTAATAAAATGTTTCATTGACGAGTGCTTTAATAAATTTGATGTATACTTTAATTATAGTTGATGGCTTTAAAAGGATTAGTAGAGTAATCCTACTACAAAGTATTAAAAAAAAGAAACAGACCAATTTTAAACCACTTAAGTTATTTAACTTAATTAATTTATTTATTGATTATTAAGCTTATGAGTTATTAAATGAAAATTATTACTTAAATTAAAGCACGAACTATGAACTATGATTGTAAAGTAAAGTAAAGTGCAAATAAATTCAAGAAAACAGCAATTAAATTGTCGAATGAATTTCCCAAGCGAATAAAAGCTCAGAGTACAAAAAGAAAGCCCGTCGAGCCGCAGCTACAATTCGAATGAAAATTCGAAGAATTTCCGTCGACTATACATCGGCAAATCATGAATAACGTGATTGTCACGGAATTAAACGCAAGCAAAGAAGGCCATGCAAATTTTTTCCATCGAAAGTTTTACTTCGGCGGCTGAAAGCTCGGTAACGAATTGCGAGCAGCCGGGAGACTTTGCAGATCCGCCGGTGCGGCGGCTTCGCACAATGCCGGACCAAGGGATTGCTCGGAGATTAATTCAGCGAGATTCATGCGTGAATTAGCCGACCTTGCACTGTGCGAGATACTTACTCTTTGTTGCACTCTTGAACCTTCGCCTATTTTCCCAGAGTAGTCGGACCAGCGAAATTCGTATTAATTGAACTTGCAATAGTTCGGGTGCCTTTTATATGAAAATTAACTTCGAATGGTAAAATACTGCCTTGAAATTTAATCGTGCAGTCCTTAGCGTATGTGTGCGAATCTAAAAGGATTAACAGTGATGTGAACGGAATTATCGCTTTTTCATTTAAGTCAAGCGTTCTGCAAGCTCTATCGTGATTATATTAGTAACAAAGAGCAGTCAAATGCATCTGAGTATCCCTGGGCTCTCGAATAAAAAGCTTTTTTTTTACTCACTAGAAAATTTATTTTAAAGTTCAACGTAATTTTATTTTAAAATGGTGTACAGTTGTTCATCGTAAATAATTTTTAGCAAAATCTTTTAAGAATTATAGACCATTTCTCGTAAAAATAAACAATAAAGATTACGGAAGTTTGTACGAAGCTTTCTCTGCAAGTTTCCTGAATCTTTTTATGTATAAAAATTCGAACTGTGATCAACAATCCAAACTCTAGATAAAAGTTACAGCAATTCTATAAAAATTAAAAATGTTAACAATTAACTATACTAAAATAAATTGCATTTTTTGCATTATTCATACGGTGAGCTTCTTTATGTGTGTGTTCATGTATGTTATGTATATGTGTTTATGTGTACGCGTGCGTCATTCATCGACTATTAGCAGATTTAGAGGGTGAAGCAAAGAAGATCGTTGAAGGATGTTATTACTCCATTGGATTAAAATCAGTGCCCATGCAATTACCTTCGGGATTAGCCACCGACTTTGGCGAGTGACACCGAGAAAACTCGAGCGTACTCATGCCTTAGTCTCGTCGTCGCGGTGAGCTTTACTACTTTCGCTGCATATAAAACGACCTCCTTCCATAACCCCGCTCGGTAGCCCGAACTAACGAACGAGACCGCGTCTTATTGTTTAAAACCTATTAATTAAAAGTTCATAAATTAACTAAGGCGACTCGTTATTGTTTGCTCGTTAATTTTCGATAATCGCATTATTTTGTTTGCGCAGATACTATACGGAGCCGGTTATTGATTGTACATTTGGCATGGAATATTATAACGAGGGTATATTAGCGAGGCTACTTCATTATTTTTTGAGTATTCGAATTGTTTATATTGCGCATGAAATTTGCAATATTTCATTTGCATAGTTAATTTGAGAAATCGCTCGATTTTCGACGCTTCGAATAATGTTGTCTCGAAGTTTGAAGCAGTAACAAACTTTTGCCTTCTCAAGTTTGTCCAATAAACGCTGCGGATAATTTATGCGATTCCTACTTTTAAGAAGTTATTACTCTCGCGAAATTTTCCTTTTTATTACTGAATCTTCTTACTGACCTTTCTGGATTTTGCTTTCTTTTTGCTAACTTTAAAATAATAACAATTAATTTTTTACGAGGATATAACTCGCGTAAATAAACAATAAACAAATGCATTATATGCTAAATTACAGTGTACGGTAAAATCACTTTCGCATATTTTCATTTTTTCAAGTTACAATTAAATAAAAAATTGTGTTTTTCTTTCAACAAAGGATTAATAAAATGCATACGTAGAAAAACACATCCGTCTAAGTGTTCATTGTAAAATAAAATGAAACCGCATATGATTCCATTTTAGATTTGTCTCTGACAAGATGCACCGGCGATTTGGCCGTGGGTGCTAAACTCTCGGGGAAAAAGCAGAAGCCGTATCAGCGCCGCGTTGAAATCACCGCCGGCCCCTCTGAACTCACTCCCCACTTGCGTAGGCGTCGGGTGACTTTTTCCGCGCTATCGTCTCCCACCCTTCCTACGCTTATTGGCCTGATAAACCCGTTTCACGTCCTCCTACTTTTTCCCCGTTTTTTTTTTCTTTCATTTTATGACTTTTATGGGAATTGCTTGCAGTACATTCACGCGTGTACTTTACTTTTAGATAATTTTATTCTCCTTTTTACTGTACTGTAGAATATGGTGTGATGAACGACTTCTCTTTATAATTTTTTTTTTTTTTAAACAATTTCCGATATTTTTGAAGTGACAACAATTTTTTTCATACAAAAAGACGTAAAAAAATACTTGTTCCTATGGCTTTTTTATTCGACGTACAGACAATTTTTACTACGCATTCCAGATGAAAAATATATAGGCTCAAGTGGAGACGACAATCTGTCTGAGCACGTTGTCAGAAAGATTTAAAATAAAAAAAAAAAATTCGTGGCTGTTATATTGCTTATTATTTTAAATGATATATTAAAAATGCGGTGGTGTAAAAACTCCTAGCATACTTTTGATATATCTTTTTTTTTGACACAGTATGCGTAAAATTTAATTTTACACACTGCGTTTCGTGTGTAAAATTGCATATTTTACACACTAAAAACATTGTGTCAAATTAAATTTTACGCATATATTCTGTGTCAAAAAATATCGTATGCAATAAGTGCGTATGTTTTACACACTTGTTGCATAATATACTATTATCAAAACAAATTATTATTATTACGCAATATTAATCAACGATTGAAACACGCCCATGCAGAAATTAATAAAAATATCGATAATTAATAAAAATAAATGAATAATAAAAAAAAAATAAATATTAATTTTACGATCCACCGAAGCAAGTACAAAACTTGCTGCATAAATACGGCAGCGAAGCAGCAAAGTAGCGGGGGTGCGATACACGCGGTCGATGCTCGTAAAGTAGCCGAAAGACGAGGAAAAAGTGGCCGCCGCAAGGGCGAAGCGTTCGCGTGACTCCGGCTCGCGACATAAAGTGTTTTGCCTCCGCGGAAAATTATGTGGCCGAGAGCGCAAAAAGCCGCCGGCGGTGAAGCTATACGCGCGTCGCCCGATTTCAGTTGGATTAATCGCCCGATTGCCGAACTTTTGCTGCGCCGCTCCTTTGTCTCGACGACCATCCCCGCCTCCCCCCTTCAACCCCTCGCTACAATTTTTGTCGTGGTATATTTACGATAGCAAAGTTTTCTTATCACTTTGCGCGTTTTGTACGTGATTCAAGCGGCTTTCTAAGTTCCTTGATTAATTTATTATTTATATTATATTATTTATTTTGTTTGTTAAATATTTGCCGTGGGATAAGACTGAAAGTCCCGTTGCTCGGGTACTATTAGAGGAAATGCATTTACGAGTTTTAGTTTGGTGTGATAATAAAATTGGATGTGTAGGGGGAATCAGAAATCTCGCGTAGGCAGACGTTTGGATATTTTTAAATATGCAATTAAATAATTTATTAAAATGCGTCATTCGATTTTATAAATTTAATCTGACGTTTAAAAAAAAAAAAATCATCCATCTCCTCGAATTAGTTCAGTAATATATTTTCATGCCATTGCATGTTATGCAAAATTATTTTTTGCATACTTTAATCTACTCCTCGGGATCTAATATCTGTGTTAATGGAATATTTTAACTATAAAATTTGCAGCTTCGATTTTCCGTATTATTTTATTTTAAATTAAATTGATGAAATAATTATACGTACCACAAAAAAATTATGATCTTTGTTGAGAGTCACCCATCGCATACAATTTGAACAACAATTATTAATTAATTAATTAATTAATTAAAATATTTTGAATAGCAATAATTAAACATCTAATTTTCATTGAAATCCACGAATAATACATGCAGAGTATCCATCTTTCTTTGCCAAAACACTCAACAAGGAAATGGCTGACTAATCGTGCGGTAAGACTACTTGAGTGCCGATAACAAATCTGTTAATTCTCAGCAGACGATCGAGATGAATGAAGCTGCAATGGGGGTCGAAAAAACCCTCGGGCTTTGGACTGGCGGAAATATTCATTGATCTTCCGGGGCAATGACGTGAATGAGCCTCGATCACGCGAAACCGCTCGTATGCTCATACCGCGGATGTCTGACCACACGCGCGTCATATCCCTTGGAAATCCCGAAGATTTTCCGTCCTACGCTGCTTCTCGCGAGGAAAAATTCAGCTTAAAGATTTTATCAAATATTTCGACGTCTCCGAAGAGTCTCAGAATTTATCGACTATCTGATAAAATATTAAATAAATTATTATTATTTTTGTTGTCTATATATAGAGTTAAGGACTGAAAATTTGTAAAATTTTAGATTAAATGAAGTACTGAAGGATGATGAATTTAGAAAGTGATTAAGATGTGTAGTAAGAATTTTAATTAGGATATAAACAGTATTTTAATTAGGAGAGTAATTTAAATAGAGCATAACGAGGAGTAAAGTGAACTGTCGGGGCATAATGAGCTATCCGTAAAAAATGGATTTTGAAAAAAAATTTCCCATCTTAATTGTATCAATGTATTTAGATAATTCTTTTGGCAAATCAAACTAAAACTGCTTTTATAAAAATATTTTTATAAAAATAATTAAAGTACATAAAGTTCCCTTTATCTCGTACAAGAATCCCACGCAATTGAACATCTTTAGCCGCAGATGAGTTGAACACGCCTTTATAATAGCGACAGCAAACTGACTGTATTAAAGCAAATAACATCAATTATCTTATCGCTAAACTTTATCTTTTATTATTTTATCGCTGAGCTCGCGATAAAACAGTGGGTACATCCTCTCTCTGACTTCTCGAAAAACAGATAATTAAATAATTGATCATTTTTCCATCGTCATAACTTTCGCCGATTCCCATGAAATTCATCAAAACAATTTTCACGACATGATAAGCGCAGTAGATAATAAATTAAATATTCTACCACGCAGAAGAAGATTAATTAAACCACAAAACTGGGCATAACGCGGAACAATTGAAAATCTGATAGCCCATGTCGAGAGCACGAAATTATTGAGCGAATCACTCAGACTGATCCGAGGAACTAATCCAGCGACATTATCTCGAGCGCGGTATTAACGATCCTTAAAACCCGACGGCGCCCCGGACGGACGGAGAAAAGGGTGGCTCTTCCTCTTCCTCCGGAGAGCGGGGGCAGGTCCAGTCGATAAATCGCGTGGGCAGCGGCTAAGTGGCGAGGCATCGTTAAAGAAAACATCGGCCGCGATTAAGTCCTTCTAACGTCCGGGGGGCTTAAGTTTTAGGCTACCGGGGAGAAAGAATATGCGAGCACTCAAGGCATATATACATCGTCGATAGCATCGAGATTGAATCTCGGACCGATCCGTTAAAACCACGGGCCGATCGCACCCCCCTCGTCGATAAAATTTTTGGTGGTGCTTCGATAGAAGATCGAATAGAAATTTTAGATGGGCTACTATTCTATCGCCCATAGCAGCACCGCGATATTGCAGTTCGAGTTATTATTGCTGAGTCTTTGATTTGCGTTCGATGGGAACGTTTGTGTTGAGAACGAAGGAGAAAGTTTTGTATCGCTGGAAAAATTTGCTTTCTCGGTTATTTATGTAGAAGTTTGTGTGCGTACTTATAGAGCTCGAAAAAGTATTTTTTGAAAAACAAATGAATGTTTTTGCCCCTAAGTATACTTTGCAACTTGTAGGAAAAAGATCTACGAATTGTGACCTTCAATTTTGCAAACTTTGCATACTTTGCAACGTGTAGGAAAAAACTACGAATTGTGACCTTCAATTTTGCAAACAAATTTAAATGTAAGATCGTGCTTAAAATTTTTCGTTACTCTTTTTTTATAGATAATTAACAGTCAACTAGATATCATTGGTTCTTATTCAAATACTCCACTTATTTTATAAAATACAAAGCAATAAAAATATCGAGTGTCCTTATTTATTTAATAATTTGAAGATAATGGATAACTTTAATTCTGTATAAGAAAAAATTTAGTCGTCAAGCACAAAAAAAAAAAAACATTTTTCGTGGAAAATCTTCTTGAAAGTAAAAAAATTTATTATTTTCCTTTTTACTTGAAATACATCTTCTCGACCATTAGCTAGGTATACAGGTAGAAATTGAGTAATAACTTACGCTACAAAATGAAGATCATCCCTCCTGAAAGGATAATCAATATATTTTTGTTCTCATCTGCGCGTCTCTATTACCTACTTGAGATTGCCCCACAGCAAAATAAAAGCAAGTTTACTCAATTTTACTATCTTAAAAACTAAATTAACATAAACACCAAATAAAACTGAAATAGAACCGAAAAATTCATCCCCGCTGAGAGTAATTAAATTTTCCGAAAACTGAAAACGCTCGGACGGCTATACAAACTGAATTCGTCGAGAACGTATTAAATTCCAGCGGAAGATCGTCCAGCGCATCGCGAATAGAGAGCAGCGGAATTAAAAAGCAACCGACTGCGTGTCCGCGCTAATAAGTCTCGAAGCTCGAAATTAAAGTCGCAGCTCGCGAACTGCGTTTAAAAGAAAAAAGGCGAAGAAAAGAATGAGGGGGCGAACGACACCGCTCCAGGATATCAACGGGATTTAATTAGGGCGCAATTTTGTCTCGGCAGCTTTTTCGCTTGTTAATTCGTTCGCGATTTTTCGCTGCGCCCCGAAGACCAAGTGAGCTCCGGCGGCGACTCGTCGGCGGGATTCATGAATGTTTCAGTGATACCCTCGGGCTCGCTTTCTTTTGTCTCCTCTTTGATGCTTTCTTCCGTTCGATCTTTTTTTCCCTGGCCTCCTCGGGAGTTACGTGTGTATACTCCTCGGGAAAGACGCAGAAGTGCCGTGTATTAGTTTAACGTCGGCGAAGTGGGGATACTGCTCTATAAGCGTTCGTCTTGACGCTTTTTAACGCTCTCCCGAGGATTTTAAAGTTGAGGAATTTTTACTCGTTCTTTGGACATTCAAGTGCTGTGATTAATTTTGTTTAAGATTTATGAATTTTGCCTTTTTTGGTGGTTATTGGTGGCTATTTAGATATTTTTTTATGCATTCGATGGAATTGTAAAATTTTAACTTAGAGGTAAATTATACAATTTTTTATATACTTGGTTTTATTTTTTAATGGTGGGTTGAGAATGAAATTCTTTATCTTATCAACATTTTTTCGAATCAATTCATTGTAAATAAAATAGTAGATGTACGTATATCGGTTTAAATGAGTCACGAATATTTTGTTTCTTTTTTCTCAAACAGTTTTTTGACAATGAACAATAAGTTAAAAAAAAAAAACGCTACGCTAAAAGAAGAATATTGAGGACACCGAAGTGTACACTCATTTCAATGGATGTTTTTTCATTAACAAGAAAATCGTAAAATTTTATTAAACCACCCCATTGGTGTTTTAAAATTCTAATGTAGAATAAAAACCAGATGAACTTTTAAGTATACGTTAAAAGTGCTTTCTCGTCCATAAAGAAAAAAACCTTTTAATGAAACTTGCTCAAAAAACAAAACTTTTTAAAACGCGATACTTTTATTTACCTCAATTAGTCTAGCACTAATTGAGCGGCAAGAGTTTCGGAATGTAGTCCAAAAAATTTACACGAGAGATAAAAAAACGCATATTTTTCTGCTTTCTATCAGCTACCTACCGAAGAATCGCGAAACAAATGCTTTGACACGCAAGCGCAAGGAAACGCCAGCTGCTATTATGACGCCTCCCTTTGTAGCATTGCCGGTGCTCCATTCACCTTTTTTTATCTGAGTGCCGGCCGTCCCCCTTATCAGCTCGCCTCTTGACGCGCGGTGAAACGCGCTTTTTGTTTTTACTTCGCTTTTTTTTATTTTTTTATTTTTATTTTGAGCCAAGATCAGGTTTGAATCGACGTTACTTTTCCTTTTCATTTACATTACGAACTATTGCGTTTCGATTTACATTGCGAAATTTTGAAATTGTTGATAATATATAAGAGATGGTAGAGTAAAGGCGGATGTCGTGCCTTGATTTTCTGCATCTATTAGATTTCAAAGCTTTATTATTTCAGTTTTATTTTTTATTATTTATTATTATTATTATTTCTTTAATTTTATTCATGGAAATGATATTTATCTATTTGTATAAATATTCAGCGATGTTGTTATGAATATTTACGGCAATATTTTTTTTTTGTATTACACTGCAACAGTTGATCGTAAACTTTTTTTTTTTAAATTTAATACTTTTTTATCTTTCGATATAGTACATCTTCTTTTAGATCAAATAGATATTTCAAGTCTTGTAGCATTTTCAGCATGTATTATTTGAAAATTCTTTCAGTTTTTTTTACTGCAAACAATTAATTATAATACACTATTTAGAGCAAATATCATTTTGTCCCTTTTGTTGCTATCAATAAAGGTAAAATCTGATGTAAAGATAGACTAAAATTAATGAGACAATATATATTTTAAGAAAATTACAATTTTTGCAATTTAAATTATACTTTTACCTCATAAAAGCTAAATTCGAAACAATAATAAATATTGAAACGATTCCTAACATTTACGCGAAATATACGTTTTAAAAGCCAAATTCCTTCTCAGAGGGAGGAGGAGCAATTGGAAGGCTGTGCACTCGGTGGGGCTTCCAGCGGCGAACTCGAGGCTAGCACTGGCGCTCAGCTCAGCTCAGCGACGAGCGGATAAATATCTGATCGTTACTGAGGCTTGGCTTGAGTGGGCTTCCCCGCGTTTTCGTACTTAGCTCGCTGTTTGCGGATTTGTCACCAACGCGCTGTTAAGTTCTGAATTCGCGCACTTGCCTCGATGGATCGACGATCTTTCTATTTCTAATAAAGTGCGTATGTAATTTGTAATTTAATATGCAATTTATAAGTTGTAATTTTTTTTTATTTATGTATTTCATTATCATTATTATTATTTTCGTGCTAACGGATATTCTGAATTCGCGCACTTGCCTCGATGAATCGACGATCTTTCTATTTCTAATAAAGTGCGTATGTAATTTGTAATTTTATATATGCAATTTATAAGTTTTAATTTTTTTTTATTTATTTATTTCATTATCATTATTATTATTTTCGTGCTAACGGATATATGTAAAAGTCAAAATGATAATTGAACCAGGCTTTAAAAATGTACATTAAAAATTTCTCGTAAAATTTACGCTGAAGCTCGCCGGAAAAGTTAAGGGGGGTTTATACCTAAAAATTTTTTTTTGAAAAAAAATTTGAAAATTAAAAATTATAATAAAATTTATAT
>JAWWEN010046786.1:0-11948 GCA_035582955.1 Sycophila texana
AGCCCCCTTTCCTTTAAACGGCGGTTGGTTACCCTTCCCCCCCCCCCCCCCCCCCCTCGACAGTCAACCACGCACGCCCCCCTAGTGCAGCTCGTTTCAACCGTTATACTTTTATAGCGCCGTAACGATCAATTAAAACTTCCACGGATCCTTATTCTATTACTTAGAATTTTCAAGTATTAAGCGACCGAGTCATTATCGCGCGAGGCATGCTCGAGTAAACTGCATCCCATTTACGCGGGCCCCTCGCCTAATTGAAATAAACCAAGCGCGTTAAGTTTCGAGCGCCACTGGATAAATGAGGCAATACCGCGTATTCGCGAGGAGGCGAGGATAAAGAGAATATGAGTTGAAAGTCGCCGGGGGAGAAATAAGGCGTGAAAGCTGCGTTTGAATGGGGTCCGTCGGGTCTTGACTGAATATGAGCTTGCGCACGTCATTGCGTCAGAAGGTGGTCCTGCATCCTGCGTTTCTCGTACAGTAGCGAATGTATCGCTTCTGACGAAATGTGCTTCAAAGTATTTTTAATAAAAATTTATACTGTGCTTTGAATGCAACCGGGATTTTATTAAATTTCTCGTTATGTGTGCATTTTTTTCGAGCTTTATTCATCTCGATAATTGGAAGGTAAACAATTTCGAAGTCTAGAGTTTATAGTAGAAAATACTATCTTTTCATTAAATCGCTATTAAAAAAAGAGAATTGATTCCGGAGAAAAGAAGAGTATAGATTATAGATATATTAATTAATGTTTTTCATTATATATTTCGTTTGAATATTGATTACAAATAACGCCCACAAAAGAGCTGCCCAATAGTTGTTATTGTGTGCCTGACAGGCTACCTAAAGGTTTTATATAAATTACTCGAGCGGAATTGAAACGTGATTTCAGATTGCTACAAAGTTATTTCCTTTGAACAATGAAATAAATTGAAAAAAAAGCATACGGCGAACGCACATATAAGAGCTATCTGAACAAAGGATCGTCGGCTGAAAAAAATTTTACGTCAAATTGCTTTCTTTGTAGCACGCATAAGAATACAGGCGATTACCTTCGTTCTTCCTTGTTTTTTTATTTTTATTACTTTTTTTTTCTCAAATAAAAAACTCGAGACAATACAAATTAAAATAGAAATCTAATGGGCAACGCTATGATCATGTACAATGGCACGTATACAATTTACAACTGCACGGTGAATAATGATGTTAGGGGGGCACGCGGCAAGTATAGACAGATTGGCATTCGGAACGCGACGTTAATGCAGGTAGCAATGCGGTCCGGTGCGCCGACCCTTTCTTCCCCTGCATACGTATCTGCGACTATAATTTAGTCGGGGCTTGAGTCAAATATTTGTCATTCGCGCAAGTGCCCCGCGCTGCCGCAGCCGACGCGCTCATTTTCCCATATTGCGTATACTGGCGGGACGGCGGGCACGGCGCGAGAGGCCGACCGGCACCGCAAAATCAATTTATCATTGAAATTGCCCGACTGTTCGATCACCGCGCGCTTGTCCGTCCGATTAAATCCAGAGACGTGCCCGCGAGACCTGCCGCGTTTTTTTCTGCGTTGAGTCTGTAGCTTTCACCTCGTGGCTGCATAATATCTAGAACAAAAGCACCGGGAAAAATATTATGTATGCAGAGTTGTGGATAAATGATAAAGATAAGTTTAATTTCATATTTTTTTTTTATAAATTCACGACTTGTAAATAGTGATAAATAGTAATGTGCTTCAGTATTGACAGAAAGTAACTGAACATCAATTTTTGACGATCAAACAAACTTACCTGTAAATGAAGTTCGATCGAAATTATATGATATCTTTGATACCGTAATTACGGTGACTCGGCCGCAATCGCGGTGTACTATATACTAATTATGAGAACAAGGGGCGAAAAGTGCAGATTTTTCCCGCGGGTGAATTTATACTACTCGTGAGGGCAGTATTCACCCAAGGAAAAATCTGCTTTCGCCCCGTGTTACAAATAGTATTTTATTCCACCTCCTATTGAAACCACTTTTTGAGTCTGAAAAAAGGGGCCAACGTTATTTTTTAACTTATTAGCTTTGTTCGCGTTATATTAGACAGATAAAATATATCTATTAAATTTGTTTAATTAAAAATTAAAATAAAAAATTTTTCCACAAAATTCTCATATTTCCCGCTAATTTCTCATTTCCCGCTGATAGAAATTTTTAAAAACGACTTTGTTGATTAAAATTTCAGTATTAAAATGCTGAATGTTTGAAAAAGCTCTCCATCAGTACTGAAATTGATTGATTAATTAAAAAAAAATTAGAAATAAAAAGTAAAATAGAAATTTGTATACACTTTTTTCCTGCTATAATGAATTTCAATTAAGACGCGCGCGTGTAGCCACCCGCCTCCGGGTGCAGCTTGAACCTCTTCGGTAGGCCAAGGATAGAGAGGGAAAACCATTTCTGTGCTGCATCGACTGAAGCGCATGTATTATTGCGGCGTTTACGCCTTTCCACGGAAGTGTTTATCGCCGCGAAATCTCCCCTCTTATTGTTTATCTTCAACTAAGATACGCAACTATGCCAAGGGGTGGTAGACCACGAGGTACGGCGGATATATCCGCGCATTTTCCGCGAGGAGTAACACTTCCCGGTGGATGTCGGGGTGTGTACGCGCATTCACGTGAAATTTAATTAAAATCTGCTCGCCAGGTATTCTTGCGGCAGCCCTCGCTCGGCCTTTAATTGATTTTGGGAAATACATACGCGGTATTTCACCGTTTCCAGAAAATTGTAATTTTGAAGCTTCAGTTCCGGTCCGAGTGATTCATTAAATTTTGCACCCTTTTTTGTTGTTGGTGGGTTTATCACCTTTTTCACTCGCTCGTGCTGGTAGTGAAAAGGGTCTCGAACCCTGTAAGCTTCACTGAACAAAATTCTCTTTTTCCACAAATTCATCCGATCTTATTTGCTTCTGTTCTTACCACTCGCGTGTCCCTCGAAAAGGATGAAGTTCCGATGGTCGAAAAAAGCGGATATTGCGAAAATAAATGCGATATTTATATTTATGACATATAACATTTTATGTATTTTTCAGATTTGTAAATTAATTTATGAATCTGAAAAATACACAAAATCTAGTTACAAATCCATCATCCATGTTAAATATTCTCCTTTTATATTTATTTTACTTTAAAGTATGAAGTATCAATGAATTTTCGCATTAGTACTGTGTGAAAGAAATACATATGCATAATTCATATAATACATACATTTGATTTAATTTATCCGTATAAAAGATTGAAGAGGTTTAAAGGACGTGGAATTTCTGTCGCATTAAATTCGAGCAAAAGACTAATTGAAACGGCATTAGACGTAGCAGAAAGTCTCGACTCCAGGAGGCGGGACAAATTGAATTTTCGAATTCCACATGTAATTCCATTTCTTTCCGCTCGCCATCCTTACCTCATTTCGCTCGAGAGATTAGGGCTCCTACACTCGCCCCGCGAAAAGAGAACTGACCGTTTCCGTCGTTATCTTCCCCCGACTACTCCGCGACTCGCCCCTGGAGGGGGGGGGGGCTCTTTAACTCGCGCCACGGAGCTCCCACAGTCACTCCGTACACCCTCCCGACGGTCACACTGAGCTCAGCTCAGTCTATCCGTGCGTAGCGCATTCACTTAAACCGAGCACTGATCCCCGGGTCGCGCGTGTACACCCCACCGTCACGGAGCTTTTTAACCTTCTTCCCTCGTGTGGGTGATCTTTTTCCTCCCTTTTTTTTGTTCCGTTTCTTCCTCTTGTTAAGGCCGCGCCTTTGTCTTTTCCTCCTACGTTTTTTCTTTCTTCATCTGTTAGCCGACCTCGTGAATAACACCAAACTGTACGGTCGAGTGCTCTGCGAATTTTTTAAAGCGACGAATCCGCGTCGACCTATCAACCCCTTGATTCTTCTCTTCTCCCTTTTTTTTCCTCCGCTAATGAGCTCCGGCCGTATTGTGTTTTTCCCACTTTATCGTTTAATTACAGCAGTCATTTACTCAGGTGCGGTTTTTCTTTTAAAAAAAAATTTCTGGAGATGGAAGCTTCATTGCATTTGGACTATCCGATTCTTTAATTTATCGTCGCGCGCAAATCAAGGAGGATAATTTGATTTTTATAGCCGGGGAAAAATCGACGAGCGCAATTTTATTAACCTAATGAAGGCCCGACTTTTATCCGAAGGAAGCATTTCACAATATTTCAGCATATTAATTGCGAGCCGCGGCGGCGAGAGCTGCTGGCTGTAAAGGTAATGAAAGGATCAGCCGAGCTCCGATGGTCCGTGCACTTCTTTCTCGAGAGCATGCAATTTTACGTTCGGGCTTCGTCAGCTCGCGCACGACTGACGAACCATCGGGACTTTTATTATCATTAACGTCGTAAGGATATTACGGGCCCTATATCCCGCACTGCGGAGCTTCTATATATCCCTGGATCTTCACTTTATTGTCAAGGCGCGTTTAGCCGATCCTCGTGGCGACACTGCGCTGCCAGCGGACCGCGAGTTATGCGCGATCTGTATCCCTGGAAGCGGCGGGTATCTGCGCTGTGGTGTCGTACGTGGCTTCTTTTTATTTACGAATAAATTTTTTTATCCGCAAAAAAAAAGCGAGCATCTCGCGCCACGGGGAATAATAAAGTTCGAGACAAGCTTCGACCGCTTCACCAACTTTTCCCCTGGTTTCCTTTCTTCCTTCTCTCTATTCTCCTTACTTTCTTCTTTTACCGCTGCACGCCATGCGCAGTTGCGTTTGTCTTTTCTCGGCACATCTCCTATTTTGTTTGCTCTTCTCCTTTTTCCCCGTTTTTTCTTCTTTTTTTTTCATTTATTTTTTGCGACCTCTCTCTCTCTCTCTCTCTCTCTCTCTCTCTCTCTCTCTCTCTCTCTCTCTCGCTCACTCTTTACTTATCCAAAGTAAAGTTTCTTCTGTGCATTTCGATCTCACTTCTTCTCGCTCGCTCGCGGATTTTTCGGCGATATTATCCCAAAGCACTTTTCATATTTTCCCGTTTTTACGAGTCCCCTCATTTATTTGTCTTCTTTTACTTTTACTTCGTGCTCTAAATTACGAGTTACGTTACGTTCAATTTGTGTGTTTTCTCTTGGTTCTCTCTATGCTTCCCTTACTCCTAATCCATTTTATTGTATTATCTATTTCACGTCATCGGAAAAAACGTCGTTAGCTTTAAGAAATACGCGCAGTATTAATGAACTTTGTAATCCAATATCCAATTTCTCGTAACAACCCGAACTTTCTGCTCAACTTCGGTAAGTTGGACTCTCAGGACAGAAGTTTATACTCATTTTCGGTGTGCGCTTACAAACGAAACATGTCGTCGGTGTATGCACAAACTGCCAAACTGCCGTTACAAAGGTGCATAAGCTACTTTTTGCGCAAGCACATTTCGCGCCTTAAGTATGAGCGAGTGCACGTATATCCTTATCACTAATGAATTCTGCAGTTGAAAGGCTCGCAAATTAAGATATCGCATAGATGATATTCTTCACAGCTCATAGAAGGAATTAAAAACGCAATCATTTAATTGGCCAATTAGAACCGCTTTTTTTTTCTCCTCCACTGCGTCGACAGGCGAGTTGGAGGCCTATAATGAAAAATGGGCTCCTAACGCGCAGCGAGTAAAGAAAGGAAAAAAGTGGAGGGGAGAGGATAAGCGCCGAGGTCTATACGTCATTTCGGCAATTTTAACGAGCCGTCGGAAATTGTTAAACTGTATCCGACCTTAGAAACTTTCTGCGCTCACTATACCCTCGCTTTTCTCGCGGGCTGCCCCTGTTGCCGTCCTCGTCCGCGGGTTAAACGAGTTAGAGTTTGCGCGGGGAACGCTAACTTTAAGCAGTAAATGAATTGAGTAGAGCCGCGGAGACGAGCGTATACGAGAACTGTATATTTCGCTCTTTTTGCTCGCTCCCTCATTTTCTGCCTTGGCCTTCGAAATCATTTTAACGCGCCGGAGGAGCCCCGCGTGCTTTTGTTTCGTGGAATTCTTTTTAACGCTCGTTAGCCTTTTTGGAACACTAATTTTGAAAGTCGGACTGGGGTACAAAAGTAAGTCACTCAAGGCCGTCCAGAGGAATAAAAGTGCTCCTCTTTAACGAACTAGCATAAGAGACACCGACATGGTTCAGCCTGCAAAAAATAGAGGAACGCAAAACGGCTTTAACAAAAAAGTTTATTTTGAACTTCGCGTCTGCTTATACGCGTGCTCCACTGGAAGAACCATTAGACACTTTATATTATTATCGATTCCTACGACCACTGATTGATTTAATCTTTTATGTTTTGTAGTGCACGGCATGTCTTGTGCAAGGAAAATGTTTTATTTTTCCTACTATTTTCTTACTTGTGTTCTATTGACATAAAACCCGCTTTCTCTCCGAAATCTTTTTATTATCCAAGTGAAGTACAGGCAAAAGGCAGACTAGAGAGAGAAAAAAATGCAATTAAAAAGGGGAACTCTACATTCGCAGAATGCGCTTTTATAGAATATCCTTTGAGCTCTAAGTCGACATTTGCCGAAGCGCATATGCGGAGGTCGGACGAAATATTGCACATAGAATGCAGTGAATCCGTAATACCCGATTCGCTTGCATGCGCCGCCTTTCCATCTGGCCTTTTCCATTTGCCTCGGACTATAGGATATCTATAGTGCATAGATCCTCGACAGCCGCGAGGATCGTCCCTTGGACATTTTTCCACAATGGCCGAGCAAAGGGAGAGGCCGAGCCGTGGCGGCGGCTGGCGGAAGTGACTGCACGATAAGCGCAGAATGGAACGCGATTAACGCCGGGAATCCAGGCCAAGCTCTCCGGGTAACGGAGAGCCCGCTTTCAGTCCTCTCGGCCCAATCCAATAGCCTATATCTTTCTGACTCGATTAGCCTCCGGGAGGAATATTCTACCTCCGCTTCCCCTCCGCTCCAACGCTCTCCTTCTATTTTTATTTTCCCACCCGATTCGATTACCCCGTGCCTATGCACGTCTTTGAGAAGCTCGAGAGCCTCGTTGCGGCCTTGAGCTCCTTATTGCGGTCGGCGCGAACTTAGCGGCTGCAGCCTCTTAGCCGAGCTGCCGAGCTGTTTGTTTGGAGAGCTTGCGGGCCACTTGGCAAGCGTCCGACGACCACTGCAACTTTCTCGCCTCAAGCTGCCTCTAATAATTGTTTATTTCGTTGATCAAGAGGGGCGACCCTCGGAGAGGAAAGTCTCGCTCTTATAAACTGACCGACTCTGAAGCGCCTTGCTTCGCAAAACTCGCGCTCCCACGAAGTTCTATACTTGGCGCCGGGAGTAGAGAGTTTACCGCTCTACTGGCTATTATTTCGACTTAAGGACTCGGCTTATCAGTATTGGACTTATCGCCTCTGCGCTAGACTTCGCTATTAATTTTAGTTAATCACTTGTTGAATTTCTTAACTTATAACTAATTTATGTAGCTTCTAACTTGAGACAAAAGTTTACAGTTCTTTTAAAAATTATTCTATATTTAATATATCTCTTAATCAAAGTAGACTTAAATTTCATTATCAACGTACGAATTAAATCCAATTAAAACTAACAGAATGCTGACGTACCTGCGTATAATATCTTTAAAAAAAATGTGTTATGTGGTTGCATAATTTAGGGACTCGCCAGTGCGCGAAAACCACGCTTAACAAGTGGCTACGAGCGAGTCTTAAATTTGCTCTGGTCTTCGTGAACCCGCAGGGAAATCAAAGCCACGGAAGCGACGCGCGATGCAGCGGCGACAATGTGCGCAGAGAGCTACGTGTAAACAGGCACGTCGGTATCTTCCTTCTCCTCGGCGCTAACGAGGTTGCGCTCTTGTGCATTATTCAGAGATTGGATCGCCGAGAGCCCTTCTGTGGATTCGTGTTTGCGAAGGGTGCGTAGGTGTAGTCTTGCCATTGTCAGACGTCGATGACGAAGGAGAACCGCCAGGCGATAAGGTACACCCTCGATTATTCTGCTTCCTCGCAACATACTTGACGTGATAACATATCGAGTTGAACTTCGGTGGAACGATTCAAAAGGATATCGAGAATATAGAGAGGCTTCGAAAAAAATTGAGGTGGCTATTAATGTTGTGACTCGAATGTTTTCACGGATAAGATTTAAAAATGGGGTTGAAAGCTTCATGAAAAAATCGGAGCTCGCGTTTCCACAGAATGTCTCCGTAGCCTGGCTCGACGCAACAATCTATAGTGAAAAGCAAAATCGATGACACGATAGTGGCTGACCATAAATTTGTTTTTCAGTACGCGTAGAATGTATAATACATAAAACACGCGAGGCCCGTGTCGGCAATAAAAGTAAGAGTCGTAAATCAAAGCGAGAGGCGCGCGTGATACGCCGCTACGATTTTCGTCACATAATATAAATAAACTCGCGCTTTTCTCGTTTGCTCGTTCGCCCGGCGCTCGATGAATGGATCTCGCTCGATTATGCATGCGCGACGCGGATATAGTGCGCTCGGGGAAATTCGGAAAAAGGCGATGCTGCGTGTGGCATAATGCTTGAAAAAGTGAGCCCACGAGATCGAGGGGGAAAGAAATATAAGAGTGTACCGAGCGACGCGAGTAACGGCGACTTGAATTCTCCTCGAGCGCGCTTTTTCAAACGGTAACTCTTTAACGAAAGACAACCGCGACGTGGAAAATAAATGTGGAAAAAGTACAGAAGGAGGGAAGAGGGATGACTCGCGGTACCCGCGGGACGCGTTACACATCCGTCATCGTAATGCACACTAAAGTATATCGAGTCCCCTGCGACCGATCGGACCGGTTTCCAACGGCGACAGAAGTTGGTGAAGGTGTCGTTGAAATATATTGGAAAACTGTAAAAAAAGGCTTTGAGAGCGGGAACGCAGGCTCTTTGTTTCAGACGAATTTATTCAAAATTACGGACATGGCGTTACTAATTCGAAGGTCCTACGGGTGCGTTCGTATATATGCATGTAAACGTGATCCGGTCATTTATACAATTACTCGAAATGAGAAATTCCCGAAATGAGAATTCAACAATTTTAATCGTTAAAAACTGTGAATAACCTTTGAATAGCCAAAAGTTGATGAAAAAAAAACGGCGAGGAGGAATAGGAAACAAAGCTGCAGGACACTGGAATAATGAAAGGCAGAGCACGTAGAGTAACAAAGTGGGCACTGGGACTGGGCAATGGGACGAGAGAGAGCAGAAGCGTAAAGGGTTAAAGGAGTACCGCCAAAGGGAAAAGAAAGCAGTTAAAAAAGAAAGAATTAACAGCAAAGAGTTAAGCTGCCACGGGGCTCCTTATGTATTCGCGCTGAAATACCAGACCGACTGCAGAAAATTTCTTGTGAAACACGGTCACGTGGTTTGTCTAGGGATCCCACCAGAGCCAGACCTCTTGTCCTTGCTCCAGCGCTTTATTCAACGACTTGTACAATACACAAAAGACAATAATTTTTTTTTTCACTCTTGGATAAAAAATTCGCCCTTTAGAAGTAATTTTGCTCTCGTTTCTCTAGCCTGTAAACTCGAATGAAACCCTTGTAGTCCAATGTACCATTGAATCCCAGTTTATCCAGTATTAGCAAATTAGCTTTGCGAAAGTAAACTTAAGTGTTGTCGGCGTGTGTTTCATCAAGGGCTTCTCTTTGAGGCCTGTCGCATTTAAAATTGAGCTCGCGAAAAAGCAGGAGGAAGCGCGCAGCCATCGAAAAGTCGAGGTAACGAAGGGAAAATTGGCGCACGCTTCCCGCGCACTCGAAACATCCGCTTTGAAAACATCGAAAGGAAGCGCGTCGGGGCCGGCGCAGCTGGAGAGAATCGCGATTAAAACAGGACTCCCCTGTTCGTTCATTTGTGCGCCGGCGGGGGAGTATAAAAAAAGAGAAAGAAGCCGCTACAAAGAGTCGCCGGGGGGAAGAACGGAAATAAAACTACGGCCTGTCGGTCGAATGAAAAAATAAAGAACTCGCCGTCGCCGCGGCAAGTTGGTGTTTCAACGTGTGCGGTGACGCCGGTGGCTGGCACCGCCGCCACCTGCTCCCGAGGGAAATGCGGCAAAGGAAGAGCCCGGCGGGAAAGTGAGATGTGCCGAAAGTGGGAGAGCGATAGATAGATAGAGACAAAGAGCGAGGAAGATAGAGCAAGAGAGACACCGGTCCCAGCAAAATCCCAGGCTGATTCGTGGAATTAAACGCCTCTGTCACACCGGCGAATCCATTTAGCGGAGCCATTTCGAACTAACGCCACAGCGCCATTCACCCGCCTCGCTCTATCTCTTTCCCGCTTCGAGGCTCGTCGGCTACTGTCCATTTCCGTCTTGGCTCCTCTATAACTCGTTGGCTCTCGATCGGCTTTTCTCACCAGTCCCTCACTGCGCTCCGCTAAAGTTCAGCTGCACCGATCGGTAGTAGAGGGTGCAGAGATGCATGCAAGCCGTGCCGAGCGCCAGTGAACTTTAATGTCGGGGCGTTTGCATTCTGACGTTTCACTACTGCCGGCTTTATGGCTAATGAGGGAGGAGGGTGCAGCTCGGCATCAATCTACGAGGATGTGGACCCGACCTCTTATGCGGCCAATCACTGTCATTTTCGAGTCATGTGTGGCGTCCATCAACACTTGCTTTGGACTAATCATTTTAATTTGCTAAAGCTTCCTTATTAAATTAGTCATTAAAGTGATATAGGGGAGTACACTGGTGAATGTAAAAAACTAGAATAATGTAAACAGTATAGATTACGTGAATTGTGATACTGATAGTAGATCAACAACAACAAAAAATTAAATACTGAAAAACTTGGTTTTATTCACTTTTCAATTCACGCTTTATAAATTCTCGGCATCCGCATGATATTTGATATGAAAGCAACTTGGCTTTATATTTTTCTACAAAATAACATTGCAAACTGATTTTTTTACAGTACATTTTTGCTTGATATACAAATAAATACGCATGAAAAAAAAAGACGTCTCAGTAAGCCGCAAAAGCTTGAATGTAAGTACGGTCAAAAAAAGAATATAGTAATTCCTGTTTTTCATTTCAATCATTCAGTAGAAAGAATTACCGCAGAAACTTATTATTTATACATTTGGCATTCTCAGTCGTAAAATAAAAAATTTAACCATCATCGTCGAAAGTTAAAACGAAGCTTCAAAATAAGGAATACCGGTCGAACACACCGGGGCAGTTGAATAATTTTCAGACGAATTGCACTCGCATCCTGAATCCACTCCACCAGGAGTAGTCAGGGTATAGCAAGGCCAAGATCTATTTAGGTCCCCGGAGCGGCGCGTGTAATTGCGTTAACGTCGCCCGGGAGTATTGAGCTGGCGGGTGCTGGTCGGCACGGGCCGGGAGCTTTGGAGGCACGCCATTATCCGTCTGCGGAGCCTCCGCACTCGGTGAGGCGTGCACGCCGGGGGCTCGGGTTCTCTCTCCGGCCCGCGGCCAGCTGGCCAGCCGTGCAGGCGACGCCGCGGCTTTGATAACGCTGATTGGAGTTTGGCCTGGAGCTCGCTCGGTATCGGCCGCAATTACTGCATCTTGTTTCACGGCTCTCAGAATGCATTGCCGGCCGAGTGCACGGCCGAGGCTCGAATCCACTTCACTGTAAGGAGATTCCGGCTACTCGTGTGCGTTCACGTACTTCTTGACGGGATGCTCTTTGCTCAAGTAAATCCGGCACTTCGTGAGATATACGATTTGGTGTCTCGTAAGAAGTTCGTGCCTATCCTCGGTTAAAGAGACTTTGGGAACGGATATCGGATTTTTGTAAAGAAGTATTAGACTCGGGAGAAATGTTAAGTGGAATAATAGTAAATTGTTTATTTTATCTCTTTAAAATATATAAGGTACCTGTGCCTAATATGGGCATGCGCCTAATATGGCCATGTTCTGGTATTTCGAATTGACCCGCGCTGCA
>JAWWEN010046807.1:0-11943 GCA_035582955.1 Sycophila texana
TTTGATAGTTCCAGTTTGTCCTCGCTTTAGGTAAAACTATAGTAATTTTTAATGGGATATTTTTCTCCGTGTACTTTATAATAATACAATAAATTAACTTTTTTCGCTTACTTAAATACGCACATTGCTTATTAAACGTCAAGATCGATTACCACCGGAAAATGTCCATCAAAAGACAAAAAAAAAAGAAAGATTTAACGCTAATGTCGAGAAGAGAGGACAAAGTAACGCAACTCTCGTTTAAGAAGACCCAGGAAAAAAAAAAGTATATAGAGACGCGAAGCGAATACTCTGCTCAATTAAGTGCGCGTAGTCACGAGGGCCCGGCTAGCAAATCCTGGCGTGGCCCCGCAGCATTTGTCACATCCTCGCGTTCTCTTTGTCCCCCCCTTCTGGTTTTTGCCGTGTGTGTATAAGCTCCGCGTCGTGCCTTTTTTTCGCGCCCTCTCCGCGCCCCTCCTTTCGTTTTCTCTTTCGCTAAGTGTACATGTGTCTCGTTGACGCATGAACACATCGCGCTTGCTTTATTTCTCATTTGCCAAATGTTTCCCGACAGCTATAAATACATTTTTACGATGCAGCGCCGTATTGCTTATGCAAATAATAGCTTTCAATGTACAGTACGCTCTAGAACTTTTCGAAGGCTTTACCGCGAGCTTTATTCGCCTTTAGAATTTTGAATTTATTTTTTATACAAAAATTGAAATTTTCCTTTACACGGAGATTAACTACGTTTTTAAAATGTAGCAAATAAAAAAATTACGACTATATAATAGTCTACTGTATTAAAAAAAAAAAACACAACAACAATCTTAATAATTATACATTTTTTATTTTTTGTTACAGGTAAGTTTCGTTGTTGTTTGAATCGTTGATCGTCAACCAATTTCCGGGTTCGTTCTGCTGTACATCATTTTTAATATACGCATATCAAATAACAGTGCATAAGGTCGATTTATTTATTATGCAAATGTTTATTCAGACTCAGCGTATAAAATTGCGAATTAATTTATTCACTAATAGCAACTTGATTAAAAAAGAAAATTACTGGCATTATCTGACACATCATATTCAGTTAAAAAATAGCATTTTCACCGCTAAGTACTGAGCTCAGTGCGTAAAACGTATATAAACCTCAAAAATTACGTGTCCCCCTCCTGCAAATGACGCATACGTGGACCGATCGTGCACCTAATTTGTAAACCAAACGAAACTAAATAAACATCACGTACCAAGAGACTCTCAAATTCGCTCGCGTAAAAAACCTCCCACACTTCTCCCTCCAAGTCGCGCGCTTTACGAGCTCCCGGGACTCTATAGAGTCCACTTTTCACCGGCGCCGCTCTTTTTCCTCCCTTCTCTCTCTCCGATCGATCCGCGATTTTTCCCGCGGGCCGTCGGGAATGCGAATGAGCGAGCAGCGGGTGCAGGGAACTCGCGCGCCGTCGAGCATGCGAGAGAATTAACTCGTTACGCGAGCATCGCGCCAAGGTCGGCCGAGGCTCTCGCGATTTCTCACGGCTGGGCGCTTCCGTTTTCGCCCGCGCGCGCGGGGCGGGGCAAGCGGAGAAAAAGCAACGCGAGTCATCAATAATTCATGGGCCGTCGCGGTATACCGAGGCGTGCGCCAACACGGCGACGACTGCAGACGCGGAAAATCGCGACGTCGACGCGGGAGAGAGGAGCGACGATCAGGGGGTATACGTCGCCGGAAGTTCGCGAGGAGACGGGCGACTTCGTGGGAGTAACGCCGAGTCCTCTTTTTACGCGAGCGATTTTTTGCGCTAAGTGGACTTGGTTTAATTTGCGGGATGCGGAAATGTGGCGATTATTCCTTTTTTTTAGTTATTTTTTAGTCAAGGGGGTAGGTATATGACTGAAAAAAATTATTTTGTAGAAGTAAGCTTATTACTTAGTGTCTTAATTACGTAAATTTAGAGGCTCAGTTTTTAGAATAGAAAAGAATGAAATGTTTATTGCATATTGCAGTATTGAAAATTTATAATCGAATCGAGAAACTTTTATTAAAAAATATAGTATAATATCCTATATTTACTAAAAGTTGTAAACATACAAAAAAACTGATACAATATTATTTTACTTTTCTCGGCGTGATAAGATTAATTTAAAAAAAAAAAAATTACTTCTTTCAATAAAAACGCGTTAATTTTAGTTCGACTTGCACGTTGATTACATAATTAGCCATAAGTACAAACAGCAACGTAAGCTTTCACGGCAGAAAATGAAAGATTTTGCTAAATAAGCTTTTTCAGCGGGACTTTTATTACAAAGTCAGCGGCATACCCCCTTATAGGGTTACGACAATTACATCGCTCCTTCGAGATTCTGTAACTACTGTCATTAAAAACACTCGCTGAGTCACGGCACATTACGGCCGCAGCGGCGGAAAAGTTTCGCGTTTCTCCTGCGGTGTCCTCCGTTCCTGCATTATACGCTCCGCACGAAATATATATATATATCTTATCTTTTTTATTGACAAAAAAAAAAAAACAAGAAAAAAACAAGCGGCACATCTGCCCGGCCGTAATTTAGCGCCGAGCTCGTTTCGCTCGCGAAGGACCGGTGCAAAAGACTCTCTTCCCGCGAGGGCAGTAAATAATATCACCGTCTATACGGCATCGACAGTCGCCTCGATTTCGCTTTCTTTTCCTTCTGGTATCTCGCTTCAGACCGGCGCAGCTAACTGTACTTTATAATGTAGCCCTCCTCGCATGTGGCACTAATTTTTTTTTTTCCTCCATCGTTCCGCGGCGTATTTTTTTCCCCGGCCGCTACTGCGACGTCGGAAGCTACTCTGCGTTGCGCGCAACGCGGCCTTACGGTTCAACTAATTGGGGGAAAAATTATTAATGGACGACGCGGTATAAACTCTTCGCCGTGATGTGCTGATCGCTCGCTGCGAGAAAAATCCTGGTCTTTCTGGAGACCTAAACAATGAACGCTAAAACATTCCCCGTCGCGAAAAACGCTATTCGCTGCGACTATTTTTATGGACATAATTAAAGAGATGAATGGTACACATATGTACCCAAACTAAAGATCGCGCGCGCCTTTCCTCGATGCATAAAAAGAAATTAACGTTTATAGCGGCGCAGGATAAAATTCGCCAGTAAAGCTTTAATCGTCCATTAAAATTCTCGTCGCCGTGTAAGCCAATTAAACTGGAAAGGGGAGAAAAGGAAACGATCAACGACGACGAGAAAATTCGCGGAATCCCGCGTTCGTCCGTATAGCGTCGAGCGCGCTCACGATTCGTCGCGTAACGCCGGGCGCGCGCGGAAAACCCTCCTTTCGTCACGTTTCTCCGCGATTTTCCGCATTCGCGGGATCGAAAGCGCGCAGCGGCGCTGCAGAACATTGTCATTAGGCGCGGGGCTCGTTCGCGCGATTAAAAAAGCGCCGCGGGGAAAAGTTGCTCAAGCCCCGGTCCCCTCCCTCCGGTAGCCTTCGCCACGCCCGTCGACGCGCAAGGCGAGCAATATAATCATCCGGTGGCTGTCGCCGTTATGTATATATATCGCGCAAAATCGAAGGGGAGAAAGTTTAATGCCGCGCGTGGGTGCATCGGGCGTGGGGATCGATCGCGCACTAAAATCGCGACTGGATCGCTCGAGTTGTTTAGAGCCGAGCGCTCAATGAAAGTGAAAAAAAATATATATATAATGGAGAAGGAATTAATCGACAGCGACTGGTTTTAAAACGTATATTTGCGAGGTTGAATGTGGACTGTGAGCGATGCACTTATCGTTTGGGATACGTTAAAGGGGATTAATTAAAAAGTCATATAATATATATGAATATAGTTTTTATTATAGATTAGCATTAAAGAAAATGGAAAGTATATGGAGATTTATAAATAATCCAGTCTTGTTTTGATTGCAAAATGAAAGTGAATAAATCCGAATGATGGTTCTAATAGTCAACAAATGAGAGCACTACTCTAAGTGCATTAATTACATATTTACTTTTACTCCGCTAATTAGCTTAACGCGTAGATCAGTTTAATGAGATTACGAGTATGTTTTCTATGAATTAACTCGTAGAAACTTCAGCTTCTTTAAAAAAAAAGGTAAACATTAGTGCACTTCGTATTACGCACTTTATATCAAACGCACGACCAGCTGGCCTCCCGAAGACGTAACTTTTGCAGTTCGCGTAAACCCCGGCGATTTACGGAAAAATAAAGAAAACGAAAGACATTCCGGGAGACAAAGAGAAAGCGATGCAGCGCGGAAAAAAAAGATCACGAAACGAGCGCCATATAGGCGATATAAATGACTTGCTTGAAATGTACGGCCCGTTCGCGGTCCGATCGCTCGTGATTTCCTGTATACTCCACTCCCTCTACACCCGCCGTAGAGAAGCGGCATAAACGTGCATCGGGCTCTATATATTACGCCGCTGGAGTCGCGCGATCGCGAAAAGCAGAGGAGATCGCTTAGTTTTAGGATTTCGCAACGGCGCTCGGGGATTACGACGTGGGTCCGCCGCTTTTACGGCGCGCGCGTTTCGTTATCTTTCGCAAGGAGCGCAGCATTTTTTTCCGCATGGACGCATACAGATCTCGGAGTGCCATTAGTACAGCTAATGCCTCGGGATCGTGAATCGACGTCTCTTGGGTGGCGCGCGTATGCTCTCGACCTGTTTTTTTTGTTTAGGAGAAGATTTATCGACGTTGAATTAATTCATCGTGCGAATAAATCAAAACGGTTCGTAAGAGTGAAACCGACGATTATGAAAACGCGCGCGGAAAAAAAGGCGAATTAAAAGTAGTCGGCGGATTAAACGCGAATTGTAGAAATTCACGAGCGAAGTGTTTTTCTTTATAGCGAGGGAATTTTTTCAAGCGTGAAGTTCGCTAAACAGACAGATAATGACTTTCACTTACACGTGTGCGCGCGCTCGCGACTTAAATAGCCTTTGACAATTTACTAAATTGCGCTTCGAGGCAGCAAGTGCTGGAAACTACTACTTTCTGCAATATACGAGATAATAACGAAAATTAGTTTAGCGTCGTTAAAAAAATGAGCAATTTATCCTTCGCAAAAATTACAATTCACCTGTAATCCGATGAGTATATGCCGCCTATAATAAATCACGCGCCCGTCCTCATTTTTTCTTTTTTTTTTTTTTTTTCATAATACTTTAACAAGTTACAATTACAGAAAAAAGTGCATATAATTGACAGCCCATTGTCGTGCTTCGAATAAATCACTTCGCCGCGAGGAAACAAAAGTTCAAGCTGAAAATACCTTCACGGTAAGAGCGAAATTGCCGCGGTTCGCGCTAAATCCGCGGTCATTGTTCTCCCCCCCGCAGTCCATTCACCCAAACGTGAGCGCCGCTCTCGTCAACGCCTCGATCGAAAGCGACACTCGTGCACACACAGCTGGCGGAGGAGAGAAAAAAAAAAAAAGAAAAAAAGTTTTATACCGCCTGGAGCAGCGTCGCGCTGGTTGAGCCGCGCGCGCTCGCGGACATAAACGAGTAAAGCGCAGCCGCTGCTGTTGCGACAGGCGAGCGTGAAAATTGCCCGTGAATCGCGCCGAAGAATGCGCCTTTATTAGCATAACTAGTTCGCGAGGCCCGCGCCGCCCTAATGCGTCTCGCGGGGGCCAAAGAGTCGAGCTACTTCGTATGAGAAGTGAAGTGAAGTGAAGTGTGCGTCGCGCGGCTGTTCTGATTTGTCAGCTGATTTCGCGCGCGGGGCTTCTCGACTCTTTTTTCTCACTTCCAGGGCTCGGGGAAGCGACTTTTTCGATGACGCGAACAGTGTCGCGTGCAGCTGACTAATATATTAGGAGTCAATTTTTTTTTTTAAAGCGATTTTTAGATATTTGAATAGCAGTTTTTGACGTGCGATAAAAAAGTATCGGATCAGGTGTTTTAGAATGATGCACAGGATTATTTTTTATTTATACAGTTTAGTGAAATTTAATTTCACTAAACGTTCGACCGAATTCCATTGTTCTATAGTATTGTTATTCTCGAGGTGTCGCCTAAAAAACCGTATGACGTATACAAATTTCTATTTCATTCACGAGTTTGTGCATTTTTCATTTAAATATCATCACAAACTCGTGACATTTATATTAACCTACTAGGGCACGGAGAAATATTCTGTACTAAAAATTACAATAGTCTACTTTAGTGTCCTTGTAGGTTCACGTTATTGGAAAATTTACAATATTTTCTTTCAAGATTTACTGTAAATCTAAAAAAATAAACTTTATAGTCCTTGTAAATTTTACGAGAAACTGGCCAAACAATTGACTATTGCAATTTTTAGTAGATTTTTTTTCTCGCATGTACTAATTATCGCATACTATTTTTTAAATAACGCTCTTATTTTAGGATTATAATTTAAGTGCATTAAGTTTTACCTATTGTATGATATCGATAAATATACATTTTTATAGTTTAACCTACAAACACAAAAGCTCGAAAGTTAAAGAAACTGTTAGAACTATTAATAAAAATTTCTCCAAAACGAAGCTACGTTTTCACCGAAGGAAAATCAGCTCAACGCGAGCGCGCGCACACAACAATCTAAGCCGAAATAACAGCAATCGGATCTCGCGGCGGTCTCGTATTCCGATCGGACGACACTCGCGCAGTGAAAGCCCGCGGGCGGGTGTTGCTTTTCTTTTTCTCCCGCTCGTCGTGAAATCGCGAGAACGCCCCGTAGCCTCTGCGGATCCCCATATGCAGGCGCACTCGGTGACACCGGAGAAAGACGAAAATCGAAAGCGCCGGTTCAAGGGCGCGCACCTCATCCGTGAAACCTGCCGAAGCAGACATCCGAGAGCGAGCGAGCGCGGGACGCAAGGTGCGCGCCCGATGCGGTTGCACGCACCGCGAGCATTCCCAGGGACGCGGAGTCTCGCGTGCGAGAGCGTGCACCTCGAGGAGGAGCACTCGCGGGCTCTCGTTGCCCGGAGTAGGGTAATTTTCGAGCGACTCAAGAGCAAAAGGGCTCATTTTTTTTCTTCATTGGCGTTTAATGGATAGTTGGCGCATTGCGCGTAGAACTGGAGCTTTCGTTGTGACTGTATATGAAGTTCATTGTTCTGTACGTTCGGAAATCATGTTGCGTTGCTAAGTGAATGTATTATATATATTTTTGTGGGTGATTTTCTAAAAAAGTGTAATTTTATTTTAGTTGGAACATTTAAAATTTTTTTTTGTTTTTAATAAAATTTTATTCATTTTGTTTTACTTATACTGTGAAGAAGGTGTTGATACTTTTTCCTCGAATTTTTCAGATAATCACCTTTGTGTATTCTAGATGATGAAAGATTTACGAGACTATAGTTCGTTTTTTAACACTATCTGAAAGAATCGTAAATAAAAAAGTCAAAAACCATTAATCTTGATATAACCAAATCATAAATGAATCGAAAATGCTTTGTTTTTTTATTCATTTATCCTTCATAAGTAATTTTGAGTCTCTCGATGAAATCTTGATGCAATAAGATAAAAAAAATAAATGTATAGGAGCTCTGCGTCATCATTTTGTTTACTCTGGCGCCAAATGCAAGGAAAAAAGCTTATTGCGTAAATGTGTTCTCTTTAATTTTCCGATTTATGCCTCATTGCTGCGTCCCAGCATCTTTCGACTCTGTCGATTAAGATAATTGTGAAAGTCTTACGAAACAGTAGATTTTTTTTTTTAAAAGTGCCGACTTTCCACGATCGAATCGCACTCGATCAAATTGTGAAATAATATACCTGTGTAATCTTTCCTCGTTATGGATACGACTGCTTCTAAATCATTTTCTAAAATACAAACTCATCAGTTCTCTGATTAATACTCAAATACGTTTGTTTCTTCAATTGATATTAAATAATACTTTATAATTTATACCTTAACATATCTACATAAAATTACGTTAAGAGAAGTAAACTATTAATATCTCTGCATACTTCAAAAGAAAACCATCAAGTCTTCAATACAAAAATTAACTTAACCAACCAATTAATCTCAAACTTCATCTCAATAAGCCAAAAGCGCGCTCGCCGATGACCATCAATGGAAGTCCAAGCAAGTGCAGGGCTGCTTTCTCGAGGAAGATCTGGCGGTATAGGAGCGCAAAGCCACGCGCGCGAGATTAAGTCAATGACGACGAGGGGCCCGAAGAGTAGTCGTACGACCAGTCCGTCGGCGTCGTCGGACGCCTCCCCTTGCTTCTCTTCTCTCCCTCTTTCTTCTGCCTTTTTGCTCTTTTGGGGCGGACACGCCTGACTTCCGGTTGAGCGCGAGCTCGGGGGACCGGATTTCAGGCCCTCGACCTTCTTCGCCCGCCGCATTTTCTGCCTTTTGCGAGCTTAGCCTCGCATATGGGACACTGAACGTGCTTGTTTTCTTATACCTTTCACGAGTTTCGCCAACTTTTTAAACTATTTTTAAGCTAAAAAAAAAAAACAAAGAGTTTGGTTACTGTTTTTGAATTATCTTCTGATTAACAGTCTTATCATGAACGACCGTGTAATTAGAGAAGCTGGCGATACGGTGATTATTAAGGTGTACAGCTACTCGAGGATAATTAGTTATAACAAAAAGTTGTAAAAAAAAGGAAATAAGTGCTGCATTGCAAGAAATCGCGTGCAAATGCTAGCAACAAAAAAAGAACACTTCGTCATGATAGTCACATGATGAAACCGCAATCTGCATCTCTATTATTTCCACAAGATTCAACAAAAACGAATTATGAAATCATCTATACACAAATATTTTTTTTTTTTTTTTAACCCCTTGCAACTCTAGAACCTACTCACTAAAGTTGAGCCAGTGAAAAGCAGTCCATTAATTCGCGAGGCGCATTTATAGATTTTTAAGTAATTCACCTTCGTAGATATGGTACTACATTACATCGATCATTAAAGTCACTTTCTTACAAGCCCTAACTATACGCATTACGCGCTCTTCATCTATAAAAATTTACTCCACCCATTCCTCTATATTTTATCGGCTCACCGTAGCCGCTCTAAAGTGTCGAGTCTTCGCCAAAAAAAAAGTCAACCGTCGACCCGATAACGCTCCTCTACTCCCCCCCAATAAAAGACCCCCCCACCCCCCGTATACACCTCGGAGCCGCGTCTACCGGTTTTTCCGCGCGAAATATAGCATCAATCCGTTCCCTTATCGTAACTCGCGCTTATGCTCGCGTGCATATCGCGTACAGCGCGCCGGCGTGTCTTTTCACTCTCGCCGGGGCTCGGCTAATCGCCGCGCGCCGGGAGAAATTGCATCGCTCCGATAGATCGTTCCGCCTGTGCGAGCGGCGATATTCTCGATTTCTACGATTGGCCGGAGGTGCGCTCCCCGCGCGCCGGGCATAACGAGCGCCCGGGGCTCGCGTCGACGAGCCCAGTCAAGGTCTCTCCGCGCGATAGCGAACGACGCCTCGGAGGAGCGTCGGCGTGCAGTGCATCACCGTCGACTATTATCCGAGATTTTTTTTTTTTTCTCGTGTACAGTTTTATTTTGGATGGCGAGGTACTCTCTCATGCTGTAGGAAGAAGGTGACGGCGCTCGATAAAGTGTCGACGTGTAAATATGAAGCCGACTTGACTTGTTATTTGACTGGAATAGAATTTCTATATCTTTTAAGTTATACTTTCTTATGTAAATTTTTTTTTTTTGTTTAATTATTATTATTTTGTGTACAGTTTAAAGTGGAAATTTCACTTGTTGATATCTTAGGCGGTTATCTCTTTGAAAGAACAAAGTGCAAAAGGCAATTAGCCGCATTTTTTTCTTTTAAATTTTTTCTGCTAGAGTATTATACGATCGTGATGCACGCATCTACCTTGTTACAAGTGCAGTGCAAACTGCAGCTTACAAAAGATTTATTGCACACTTGTTCCTGTGCAGCTTTATAATTTTATTTTCTAGCTCATCAGGATAATTGTTAAAACCTTGCACAATTGGAATAAAAAAAAAAAAAAACAGTAATAAGCACATCCCATAAATAAACATTGACACTTTCTCTCCGATCAAAACAGTGCGAGCCGAGTGTGGCGCATGACTAATTCAAATAGAAATCTCGTCATCCTTCTTCATTATATCCTCGAAGAATTAATTAGAAAATAAACGGCGAGCCTCACACGCAGGGAATACCGCGCGTCGCGCATAAATAATGCATGATTAGCGCGCCCAAGAAAAGCCGAGATCACCGCTGCTCAAAGGAGACCGTCCACCTCCTCCGTGTGCCTCTCAATATAAATTCCCACCTCTCCCCGAGTAATTCTCCGTGATTACCGACTCGAGAATAAAACTCTCAATTTAAAAAAAAAAAAAAAATAAAAAAGAAAAAAGATCCGAAGAAAAGGCCGCGATATTGGAAATCGGGGATTAACGACTTACGGAAATACCGGAAAGTTCGGGCTGCCTCCTTAAAGGCTCGCCGCGCGAATCGTCCCCGGCGCGCGAGTAGACTGGGACCGCCGGAGCGGCCCCGCATTCCTGCGCGCCTGAGTCACGCCGAAAAAACGTCTCCCCGGCATTATATGCGTCTATCCTAATTTACATCCCGATCTATACGCCCGGCTTTTTTCGAACGCCGATGCATTCGGGCACCCGCAGCGGGGACCGCCGAACCGGGCCCACAGTTGTGTCGCTGACGTGGAATTCGGTAATCGATCCTCTTTTTTTTTTTAACCAGTCTGCATTCTCCGCGCGGAAATTGCCCGGTGAGTTTTGATCGATTGTCGGGTGTGTCATTTTTTATTTTCGTTACGACGATAACGATCGGTTACCGTGCAGAAGTTATATTTTAATTTTATAAAAGGCTCTTTTTATTGCGCCGCGAGCTTTGTACATCGTAGATCGATGAAATTCTATAAGGTGACGGAGATTCTATTTATACTTCTTCGTATAAATCCATCATCATTCGTCATAGGCGTCGCGCGGCGTAAACCGGTAGGTGCAGTAAAAATTCAGGCACTAAATTAGCTGCAATATTACTCTGTTCTTCTAAAATCACGCGCGGAGTCTGACTCAGCCAGTAGCTCGTTCCGCGAAGGAATCCTCGCTTCATTCGAGAAAATAAATTCTTACTCACCTGCGAGCTTTTCGCCATTGTGATCGCTCGGGAAGAAGCAAACAAAAAAAAACCAATATGATCTCGCGCGATTTTCGACTGCCAAACGATCGCAGACGTTACGTAAGTACATAAACATTGCGCAACTCGCGATATATATATATACTCGGTAAATACCAGGCGCCGGTGAAAATTTCAATTCGGCTGCGGCTCGTTGAAAGGAGCTGCTTCGTGCATCTCACCGCGCGATCCTTATCTCCTCCGCTATTGCGACACCTCGCTCAATGCCGCGAGCAGGTGAGTAACTGGATACCTCTATATATACTGCAGCCAAGGTGGTATACACCAAAAACTCATTTGCATCATTGGCGTGAACTGAACTGTTCGTCCTCCTGCCGAGAACTAACGGGTTTGCGTCGGTTCATTCTCACGCTCCTTTACGTCTCTATCCGAAAGACTCGATTTATTCATCCGAGCGTCGCACGCTTATTCGATTTAACGCACTTTGAACTTCTTTACTTAACCGCCTCGTTATTGGTCCCTCGACGTGAACTTCGATCAGTAGCGGACCAATACGTTCGTGTGCGAATCCGCCAAGAGCCTTTATTTCGCGAATTGAATTCGATTTATGCTAGATCGGCTAGAGTGAAATGGAGTGTTAAATTCTTAACTCCATTGGAGTACAATTTTTACTCGAAGTTTAGATTTAAATTAACTCCCTTGATTAGAGTGAAGTAGAGTAATCTTTTCACTCAGATGCAGAGTGAAAGGGTAGACCATATTCTATAAAATCGTACTCCTACACTGAGAAAAAAATACGGTTGATTCAATAGGAAAAAAGATGTAAACTGAATTCAATGGATTTTTCTATTGATTC
>JAWWEN010046829.1:0-11940 GCA_035582955.1 Sycophila texana
CCCTCGGAACGCCCGCCTTTTATATCGCGTGGGCCTTCCCGCCTCCCTTACACCCCCCCCCCCCCCAGCCTCACGGAGGCCCTCTACACGACTCTGACCTGCTCGCTGCGGTGGTGTGTACACTCGATCGGTGCGCGCGTGCACAGCCGAGAGACTCCAAGGCAGAAGGCGCGCTCCCAGGACGCATTTCCAATTACTGCTCCGCGCGAGGGGCTCAACGCACACGAGGAAAGTCCAGGTGCGAGCAGCGCCGTTCCCGTTGATTTGCAGCTCAGGCGTACGAGCAGGCGTCAAGCGAGTTCGTATAGCGTCGGTCTGACTAGGGCTGCTTGTTCGGTACACCAAGGGCTTTGGAATACGAGGGGAGCTGCTGTAACACTTGATTACGGTTTATTTATGGATGTCTTTTATTTTCGCGGGAGTGTGTACGAGAGTTTATCGCGGAAGCTCGCTGATGCTGGGTACTTTTTGATCTGGAGAGAAACTTATGTCGCACGGAGAAAGGAGGGATAGAAGAAATAAAAAAAATAAAAATTTTTAAAGTGCATTATTTTTAAGTAATTCTAGTAACGTTTGTGTAAGTGTTATTAATGACCGAAAGTTACAGGGACACTGTAATCTTAAAGCGTATGTGCAGAAGGAGGGACATTAAGAGTCCGATGATAAATCGTTTCACGAGCAAAGTGTTATCTCGCTTTTTTTTAAGTAAAATTTTAGATTCTCTTAAAACTGCTGTTAATTTGGGAATGTTTATCCGTTAAAATAAATGTCTATGATTAGAACAGTTTTAAAACTACGAAGTTGGCAAAACATTATTTTCAACGATTTTTTTTTTTAATTAGAATTTACAGTTCATGACAGAACTTACTTTTAACTGGTTGATATTTTTCCATTTATACGGCGCGAAAGAATGAAATACTCAATGGAATATAAGTTCTGATTACGTTCACCGTTCTGTAGGGTTAAAAGCTAGTGGAAACGTTTTTAAAAGGATAACGTAAAAGAGAATATATTGTAATGCTGAATTTAGATACGCATTTAAAAAAAATGAAGAAACAATGATCTTCGATCGTCATTCAGATTGTTAACATCAGAAATTTATTATTTAACAAAATTAATTTATATATCAGTAACGAGAAATAAACAATGCCTTGAATTATCGCAAAATACCGAGGATGTAAATTTAATAATTTTATCTAAACGAGAAGCAGATTATTAATATTTGCTATATATTATTACAAAATTTTCAAGCGGAAAATATTCTACATTTACAACTTCATTTCTCATCTGCAGCTTTTCCGCCTTTACAATTATGAAAAACAGTTATTAATTTTTAAAAGCACTACTTTCTAATGATAAATTTAACTTAAAAGCTTTCTTTTGTAAGTCTATTATTTTAAATGCGAAGAAAAGATTTAGCAGTATAGCTGTTTAATTTGTTCCCCTTTTATCATTTTTATTTTTCTATCGCTAAGTTAAGCTTTTGTTTTAATTTTAGCTCCGCTGGTCGTGGAAAAACTCCGCGGCTCTCCCTTATAGCGCAGCAAAGTGTATTATGAAAAAAGAATAATAAAAAATCCGCAACAAGGAATTTTTATTTTCATTTCTGAAGTAGAAAAAAGAGTACATTAAGATGAATTTAAATGTAGAACACGGCCACCTTTGTCGCGCTCGCAAAAAATTCACGCTGAACATAACAGCCGTTATTGCAGAATTTACAGAAAGTATTAAGCTGGAGCGTAAAATCGTCGACTCGGCGCTCCAAGACATCTGCACGGCTCTGCTCGACATTATTATTAGTAACATCGGCGATACCCTCCACCAACTGGCCAAGTCCGTGTACACCCAGGAATTCCAGATGAGGGACGTTAAGTCAAGATGGGAGGCGTCCGTTAAATCAAATTCATAAGCTCGTGCATAATGGATCTCGAAGGGGGACGAAGCCCTCGAGGCAAATACACTCGGCGTCATTCTAATGCCCCAAATTTTTTTGTCTTAACTCTCTACCCTCTCTCTCTCTCTCTCTCTCTCTCTCTCAAGCCTCTCCCGCAAGTCCTCTCACTTATACACACTACATATACTCAGGCGCGAGCCCGAGGCAAGGACCGGGAAATTCCGCAGTTCCCGGCGTTCTCGAATTACAGTGCGCTGCAGAAAATGCGCCAACAATTTGTTACGGGGGAAGTGCAAAAACTTTTCGTAAGACTAGAGAGGAGAGAAGGAGCGAGCGAGCAAGGGGTGTGCAGGAGAATGGAGGGCGGCTGAATGAAAGAACGAGGAAGAGAGAAGACTATTATGCCCGCTGTTCCTCAACCGCGTGGCGCATACTCTCTCGCCCCCTCCGACTGGATACGCTGCACTTCCTTTTAGACGTTTCGAGATTGCGGCCATTCTTTAAGTCCCGCGCTCTCCTTTCCGGGCGCTCCTCGCGCCCCCGCCCATCGTATACCTCCTGTCCTCGTGCGGCGATTCGCTCGCAAGCACCGCGATAAGAAACAACCGCGCAAACAGAATAGCCGCGATTCGATCCCGGCGGCGTTAACGGTCTGTTTGGCCCGGGCACACATACGAGCGCAGAGCGCCTGAAGAGCGCGCGTCCATCCCAAGAATCCGGCGCGCTTATTTGCGCCGGCGGGATCCCCGCGGGTTATTGCACCGGATCGTCATCGAATCACCGGGAGCTCTCTCTCTCTCGTTCCTCGCTCGCCCGGCAAACATTATTCCACTCCGGCGGTGCCCGAGAGCCTCGGAAAAGGAGCCGAGCGTGTCGTGTGCGAGCGGTGCGCGTATAACGTAGACGAGCGAGACCTACTCGCGCTTGAACCGCTGTTGAATTTTTTAGGATTTTTTTGTTTGAGGGGGGAAAGTGCGCCCGGGCGAGCGATGCTGATGTGTAAATATTTGAGGGATAGGTGACGAATTTTTTTTCTGCAGTTTCTATGTGCCGTTTTTATACGTCTATTTGCTGGTGAATCTTATTTGCTGTGTATTATCGTGCTCTTGCTTTGTAGCGTGTTTTTTCTTTTTTTTTTGGACTTGTCACGGTTTGTTAGTGTATCTTCTTTCGACGAGGTTGTTGCATACTACTCAGCAGAATTTTCGGATAGTGCCTATGGTGAAAAAAAAAAAAAAAAAAAAAAAATGATGCGATAGTGATTTCAGCAGAAAATTCTGTTGTAAAGTACAATCGAAACTTCAGCTTTCTTATGCAAAAGCTTTGTGTAATTATTTAAGCCTAGTGATCATTTGTAATTTATATTGTGTTTTTATTAATGCATACAGAAGGATGATGGATTTTGATTTCAACGGCATGACTAGCCTTTTGAAAATTTGAACAAAACTAAACTTAGTTTATTAATAGAGTTGTCACTTTTTCAATTAAAACAAAGAGATGCATATAGCATTCGTGAATTATTCAAGTCCTGTACTTTTCATCATCCTACAATTGCATCATAACTATTCATGTCACGAGCACAATCATTTTCCGGAATTCAATTTCAGATCAAGGGTGGTTTCCAGAATCTTGTTGCACCAGCGAACACTTCAGGAATAGAAAGAAAAAAAAGTTTCATATTTTCAACTAGCCAAATTAGCCTCTTTATATTCACGGGTTTAATTGTTTAATCTCTTATTTAGAAACTAAATGAAAAAGCGCTGCCTTATGACTTTGAAATGAGTTAAAAAAAAAGCAATCAACGGCATTGAGAGCTTTTGTAATTGAAAGGAAACACAATAGGCATTGTAAATTTTCTGAAAAACACTTATTCACTACACTGTGAGAAATGTTTTAGTAAAAATTACTGAAATGTTTGAGAAAGTGGGTCGCAGACTGATATTTCAAGAGAAATTACTAAGCTTTTCAGTAAAATTTGTCACAAAGTATTACAAATTTTCATACACTTACAGTAAATGTTACTACAAAGTACATCAAATTTTATTGAAAAGTTTACAGTCTGTGATTGCTTTCTCAGACAGTAATTAATATAATTTTTACTAGACGATTTGTATAATTTTTACTAAAACATTTCTCTCAGTGTACAAACATGGAAAATGTCGAATAATGTTTACTCTCGAGTGATTACGAACTTTCATTCTTCCTTCACAAGTTTATAATTCTCACTGAGTGCCTGCTCACTGATTCAAATGATTGCCGTGCAATTTCGCGTACATCTCAAGTTAAGTATAATCGGAAGCATATAACCCGCGCGAAGAGTTTAAGAGCGGGGAAGGCGTTAACGCTAGTCGAGTTTAAGTATGACGGCGATGAAACGGGAATCCATTACGTTACAAGTTTCTCGGCGATCCGTTCGGCGTCTTAGGGAGGAGAGTGTGGATACACGAGCGTCGGAGGCTACACCGATAGGCTGGGGCGCTATTAAAGTGCAAAGTTACCCCCGATCTTGCGCTCGCGCGCCGCGCGTCGCTCGGGTTAACTCGCGTCGACCATAAGTACTGGTCATATTCTCTAGCTCGCCTCGGGAGCAGGGGCCCACCTACCGCCTCAGTCTCTATACGTCTCCCTACGGCAAGGGTTAAGTGCCTACTTCTACAGGCACTTCTCCTCGATGGTTCTTCGCCCGGCCGTGTCGGAGAAAAAGTATTGTTCCTATCCCGTCTCCGCCGGCTCGCTCGCTGTCGCCAGCGCAGAAGGTAAACTAAGAAACGGGACTCCATCGCCATTCTCTCTTCGCTACTTTTACTCCTCCGCCTCTCGCGCTAGTTTTTTGCTCGCTCTCTCTCTACATCGTTCTCTGTTGGCCCTATCCCTCATTTCTTTTTTAGCTGATCCGAGCTGCTTTCGAGGCGTCAATTACTTGTGACCTTAATCAGCCTTGTTCGTCGGAAATTGACGGGAAATTCATTTGGGACTTTAACTTTCTTGATTGGTGTCACATTTGGGACAGTGCCTATTTCAATGTAATGCTGTATGTTTTAATTTGGATAATTAATGACAGTTTGTTCGATAAGACGAATTTTATTAAATTATAAGTTATAAGTGATATTAATTTATTAAGTTACAAAGGATTAATTTAAAATATAAAATAAGAAAAATCGACAAATAATTAATTGAATTGTATAAGAATGTCGAATTCAAAAGAAGTGATCGACAGAACAAATTATAGAGAGTAAGTTTAATTTGGAACTTATCAGAGACTTTAATGAAACGTGTCGATTTAAGCCTTATCGGACCTTATATAGAAAAAAATGAAGGGTATATTTATATAATAATCGAATATTATATCTTGACGAGGCTGTAGTAGGCTGACATAAAATAAAGTACACCAGCTAAGTAAGCTATTTAAATAAATTTACTAAAATAAATACACTTTTAATATAATAAGACCCTAATTGTATGCTGTATTCATAATACCAACATACATTTTTCGTGATTATTCACAATAAGAATCTAATACTTTTTTCTAAACTTTACTTTAGTTTTAGAACTGTGTATTTTATATTAGTATTCGTGACTTAAGTGCTCCTTTAATCGCAAGAATAAAAAATCTTCAAAGCCACGCGGAATTCGAACGTCAAAATACTCAATAATCACAAGTTTCTTTTCCAAACCCTCAAGGAAAAATATTTTGTCGACACGTGTTCGCAGTTACAGGGTGCTACTTTGTTTTCGAGCGAAGGTAAAAGAAAAAAAAAATGCTTGTTGAATACGTAATATTTTTGCGAAAGACGAATGCTCAAAATTTCTCCATTAAATTAAAAACAAATACGCCAGAATGGAATACCAAATAGGATGGATGGTGGAAGTTTTTGTCTATACTCGCATTATTATCGCATTTTCGACTTCTGAGAAAATTCTGAGAAAATGTAGGTTATATGCGGATTTTATTATCGCTTTTTAATGGAATGCATCGGTGAGTGTGTGAAATGATATATAGACTATTCACCGTATTTCCGATAAATAGCAATTCCTTCCCTCGCCCAGACAATTCGTTTGCAAATTACGATTTAAGAGGCATTTAAATGAAACTAAATGTACTCGCGACAAGCATTTCATGAAAAATTTATAAGTCGACAAATAAAAACAAGAAAGCACATCTTCTGTAGGTGCATAAGGTATATATACACAATGCAAAGCAGACCGATTGCGTTATTACAGAGCTTAGCGATGATAATAAAAGAAAATAAATAAATAAATAAATCAATAAGTAGAACGACTTCGTACTTTATCAATTTTCCTCTAATAATAAATTGCAAGCCCAGCCTTTCGACCCGATTAAATTGCATCAATCCTCTTCGGCGCGGAGCTCTCTCGGGTGGCAGTCGCGCGTCTCACCTAAACTTAGCTGACGGAGCACACGGGCGTCGTTCGGTTTTCCGCGCGCCATGTGACTCCATAAGCCGGAAAGGGCGCGATGCGACGACGCGTCGTTCTCCCTCCCCCCTGGAAGATAATCGAAAACCAATTATGTGAAAGCCTCGTAAAATTCGCGGGCCCTGGAGGAATCATAAATCCACGCGGTATCTATCTCTCCGCTGGCGCGTCTCGCGGCGCCGCCTCCTGGGCGCATCGATAGCGCGCCCGTCAAACCCATCGTACGAGCGGACTCCTTCGCTCTCACTCTGAAACTTTTTGCCGCGTGCGCGCTCTCTCGGCGTTTCGGCCTCCACCCATTGTCTTCCGCGCAGTTTCGCCCCCCTCCGGACGATCGGCGCGCGCGAAAAGTCGGCGGGAGGGCGGAGCCCGGGGATCGTCGACTCTCCAGAGGTCACGGATCATTATTACTGCGGGGTGATCGGAGCGAAGCGACGCCCGGAATATAAAGTACCGTCGATGTCCGTCAGGCTGCCGCGGGGTCGGCGGGGGGAAAACGAAGGATGGGTACAAGGGGATAAAAAAAAAAGGAAAAAGGAAAAGGAAAGAGGAGAGAGAGGCGATGGGACGGAGGGCTTTGTGTGCAAGCCGCGGTGAGGGGCTCTCTGCTGGCGCGAGGGACAGGGCAGAGAAAAAAAGACGGTTGCATGTGTCGCGTCGACGTTGGTGAATTTTTTATTCTCTTCAAGGGGGGGGGGGGGGTGGAGGGAGAAAATGTACGCTCCGCACGACTGACGTCGATTATTGTGCCCGTTTTTCATTTGAAATTTCATTCCGCGTTGTGTGGATGGATTGCCCACTTTTTTGCGGATACACCGCCTCTTTGTCTTCCCGGGCTGATTATTATTCAGTTGATGAACTATTGAGCAAACATAAAATCTCTCGACAAGCTTGTAATTTATGCGCCACCTCGTGCCTCGCCGGTTTGCTTTGAGCTTGTAAAAAATTTACCTTAATTCTAAGCTGATTCAGGGTGCGCTGTTAACCTTTAGTTTCATTATTAAATTTTATTATTCCATTATATTCTCGATAACTTAGTTTACTCGTAGAATGTGCCGGAATCAGCGTAAATTACCGAGCGACTCGGAAATGGAAATATTCACTCGGCATGCTCGCGCCTGGGTCGATTTAATCAGATTTGTCCTTCTTTCGCTGATTTAAGACGTTCCGGTGGATTTCTTAGAGGGCAACATTAAATGTAATGAGCGTAGATAAAAAGAAAAGGGAAAAAAGTGCCAGTGAGAAACGCGTGCCAAATTACACCAATCAACATTCCCGCATTTATACCTTTTCTCTTTCCTCAATTTTTAATCATCCGCCCGGCGAAAACAAAGAGAGAACGTATATAGGAGTAGCGTCAGGTGTGAGGGAAACCGAATTTGCGTGGCTTGCATTTGCACAAATTCACATAATAGTGCGAAGTCTGGCGTAATTGCACGCAATTATGCAAAGGATCCTGTAGTTCGCGTGCAATTGAGAAGAGCCGTGTGCAATCACGCAACGAAAGGAGACGCTCGGGACTTCTCTAAGAGCAGCTCGGTCAAGTGCTTATAGAAGCCTTTGAACTCTGACGTCAATAGGACTTTCGCGGATCCAGTGTCATGAGAGACCGAGAGAGAGAGAGAGAGAGAGAGAGAGAGAAAGCAGGTATGAGAGACAGAGGATACACCGAGAGTGGAACAGTCTGTACGAAAAGCAGCTATTAACGGTGTTCTCCACAACTGTTGAATTCTTGAACGACATACAAACAGTCAGAGGACATTTCGGTGGTAATTGAAACTGCGCCGTATTATTGAATTAGGTACTGTCAATCTTGATCGTAACAAATGAGTACACGATGAGGTGTGCTTTAGGTGAAAATGCTAAAAGGACGCTCGAAATCTCCGACATGTAGGTCAATCCTTTATCCAAGCAATCATTTACTGACCCGTTAATAAGCTGCACTATATTCCTGCATTCAGAAAAGAATAAAATATTCATATTTATGTTCGCCTTTGTAATTTTCCCGGGGACAATCCGACTGCATTCGCGGAGTAATAATAAAAAGAAAAAAAAGGAATCAGATAATTAGAACGTTTAAAGTACAGGTAGGATCAAAGCAAGAAGCAAAAGTATCGAACCCACTAACGATCCCTTAGCTTCCGGCAGTTTCACTTTAATTTGCAACGCGGAAAAAAAGCAATTAACGCAAGTTAGTTACATTAAATGAATAAAGTATCCGTGAAAGTCCTTTAGCTCCAGGTCATTTAGCACGATTAATCCCGCGGTGGCATATGGGAACGCGGGGCTCTCGCCTCAACCCTTGAAACGCGGCTATGCGTCTCGTCGGGGAGATTCGAAGTCCCCCGAGAAATTGGCCGTCTCACAATTTTGACGATATTTATCACCGGTGGGGGTGGCGCCGGCGCAACTTGTCGTCCGCTCGCGCGTCGATTAGATACAGGGACCGGTAATTGAGTCTTCGGGGTCGTGCGCGCGAGTCGTACCCTCCCCGGGACGCTTGGCCAAGCTCCGCAGCGTGTAAACTGCCGAGTGACGTACTGAACTCTCGAACGTCCACAACACCGATGGATAAATGGTTATTTCGACGCGCTTATTTTAAAATTTATTTTTCGTGTTTATTGATTCGTGTGTGCATCGTCTTGCTTCCTGTGCAGGATCGATGGGGACAAATTATTTTCTACTAATTTTGACGATTTATGTAGGATCTTAAGTTTGCTTTTCTACTCTTCAAAATTTTTTGTTAGGTCTATTATCTGGACCAGGCGCGTATGATATCTTATATTTTCGATTTAAACTTCTAAGCTAAGATTCAATTTGAACATATTTAAATGCATTTTAATATAAGGAAATAATCGAAAAGACATAAGCAACCACTCTCAGCGCAGGAATATCCGTCGACATGAAAATACGTGTATTTTTATACTGAGGATTAAAGAAACATCATTATATTATTTTCGATATTTAAAAGTGATAACTTCAAACCAAACAACAGATAACACAGTGCATTTCCAGTTATAAACTTAACCGATATCGAAATGTACGTGAGAATGAAAATAATCTCTGATAATTAGTTCTGAAAAGTGTATGAAGTCCAGACATATTTTTATAAATAAAAAAAATTACTAAGCGGAACTAACGTAGTTAAATTAACCAGTGATTTAACAATTAATTATGTGCTATATTGCACTAATTAAGGAGGTACACAGAACAGAAATAAGTCAATAATTAATCATTCATAAACGCTAAACACTTCATTGTAAATCTTCTATTACTGTTTTTATCACGAACTTTACTACTATACATTATTAATATAATTAAAATAAATGTTCTACTTTATTAATATGTCTGATAAAAACAGCAGTAAGAGGAATTAAATGTTCATGAATTTTTAATTTTGATAATTTTTAATATTATCATATTTTATATCTTTATTTTTTATTGACGAGTGCTGCCCTGTTTCAATTGAATTATTTGAGCATAATTGATTAACATAAAAAGGTTTTAAGAAAAGTGAGAGTCGGCACTTAAGTAAAAAAATTCTTTATGTTATAATATTTATGGAATTTTTTACTCAAATGAAATTGAAAATTTTTTATTTCGCCATAAATATCAACTTATCTATATACGCCCTGTACAAAAAAATTTACGAATCAATTTATTTCCTTTTAATCCAGAAAACTTCAAAACGAAGTATTGCTTATCAGCTTGAGTAAGTTTTTTATTGCTGCAGGAGTGCACATCCTCTAGCTTAAGATTTTATAACTCCACTGCTTTTCTAGCAAAACTACGAAACCATTTTAAAAATAACCACTTAAATTCTCTTTCACGTTTAAAATTTGATCTGTCAATTAGTCAAAAATAGTTTTCGTTCCTTTTTTTTTAAATATCATTTGTAACAAACATTTTTTCGTTTTAGTATTTTTTTTTTCACTGAAAACATTTTTCGTCGTATTTTTAAGCAAACGTCGCCCACGTACATTAAGACGGATCACGGGGCGAAGCTCGTATATCTAAAGATAGAGAAGGACTCACCTGATTGATGCAGGAGGACGGCTATCAGCGGCCAAATGGCGCTCAACCACCTTCGGCTATTCTCCTTCATCGTGACCGGCGCTGATCCAATTTCCAGGAGGCCGAGAGTAGTAGCCGGGGGTCACGGAGTCCGAGATAGCGAGAGTCACGCGGAAAATCACACGGACACTGGCACAAAACTCGCGCACAAGTATACCGTCGGAAACTCGACTCGCCTCGCTCGGAGCCGTCGGGGCTAGTTTTAATTTGCGCCACTTGGCTGGCGCCGCGTGACGGACACACCGATGCGCGGTGCCCGACCGATCGAGCACATACCCCAAGCGCCGGGCTTCTTCCCGGGGAGATGCTTCCACGAGGCCGCGCGCGGATTTAATTCGAGGCTGCTCCTGCACTTGTACTAACACTGGCACTCACACGCGCCCCTGTCCGACCGTACCCGGACTCTTTCCACTGGCCGGCAAATCCTCTTCGATTTCAGTGGAGATCCATCGATCGGCTCTCACTTGTATAATCCTCGCCGATAATAATCAGTCTCTCTCTCTCTCTGCTTCTCTCTTTTCTCTCTTTTCCCCCTCTGGCCTTCTTATTCTAGCAAGTAGTGCGACGCGATTTTAGTCGGACGACCATTAAGGATCGATTAATCCTCCGGATAAAAGGGGGAGCGCTCCTCTGGCGGCGTCGCAGAACTCACGAGCGGCGATTACACGCTACACTGGCTCTTACATGTTAAGCACGCCCGCCGCTGGCGGATCTCCCGAGCTCACTTCCAGCGCGCCGCGGAAAAATAAATCGAACGGTCGACACTGCTGCTGCTGCTGCTGCTGTCGGTCGGACTGTCGGCGGTGCACACACATGCCTGCGCACCCTCCGGCGATACTTGCTCAGGCTGCGCTGGCCCGGGGCTTTTACTCCAGAGAGCGAGGCTTCGATTGTTGCCTCGATGACCAGAGTCCGGCTTTCCGCACCGGATTCAACGAAGTACGTTTACGCTGCGAGCTCGCATTGTCCCTCATGGCGATCGTACCTCTCCTGGATTGATCGTTGCGACGCTGGCTGGTGAGTGTTTGCCAAGGACCGCTGCAATCTGCGGATGGAAATTAATAAAATTAGGTCGAGTCGATAGCTGTTCTTTGGTTTGATTTTTTTTTTTAATGAGCGACTCGGATGGCGAGTGGAGGTATAATGTGCGTTACTTTAATGGATAACTTAATTAAGTGAGGAAAGGGAGAAAGCTGTGGTGGTGAAAATTTGAAATTATTCACGTTTCGATTTATTCTTCTCTTCCATTTGAATTAGTTATTGTAATTAATTAGTTCAATAATAAATTAGACATTTATTATCAGTGACAGTTATGCATGAGAACAAGACAAGATTTTTCGAAAGAAATTTCTTGATACTCAAGGTTTTGAGTAGATCGGACTCGCTTCGAGATTTAAAATAAAATTTTCTTCATTTACTGTAGTTTTAATAAATAATTATAAGTAAATCTATAATTTTCGGAGATTCGGTTTAGAGGTTATCGCATAAACAATAATATAAATAATAAATAAATAATAAAAGACAACTATCGCTTG
>JAWWEN010046861.1:0-11937 GCA_035582955.1 Sycophila texana
TTTTGTTAAGCGATTTTTTTTGTAAAAGATATTTCAGTTTTTGTCGCGGTCTCAATCATTTTTTCCACGATAGTAGTAGCAGTCAAGTTACAGTGGATTCTCACGATGGCATATAAAATTTAATAATTTTACGAATAAGATATTACTTAATTCGAAATTTTGTACGATGCAGTTGTCAATATTTTTATAAGCAAATTAAAGTGGACATAAAAAAACCCGTTTAATTAACTATATTTTAATTCACGACTTTCTTTATAGTACCAGATCTTTAATATTTATTCTATCAGTATTTCTAAGCGGATATCATATTCCACATTATTTTGCATTGATTATTAAATATAGCTTGTCGACGAGGAATGACAAAAATACCCTTTTAGATTTAAAATTTTTTTAATACTTTTTGTTACTTAGGCTAAACGTAGCATACTTATTTAACTTAAAACAAAAAGCTACGACTGCAGTAATTCTAATGCTAAAAAACTCGATCTCCTCTTCACTTTAATCAGATCATTAACTTTTTTATATCCTGCACTTAAATAAACACGTTCATAATTTAGTAACGCAACATTGCAGAAGATAAAAGATAAGAGGCTCGCCGTGCGATCTACCCTCTAAAATCCACTCAGTGAAAATTCTCAATATGCACTGACTTTCAGTGAAAAGTGCGCAACTGAAAGATTCAGTTGCGCACTTATCACTGTCTTTTAGTGTATATACACTGAAAGACAGTGAATTCTCATTATTTTCACTGGATGGATTTTAGAGAGTATGGAAGTAATTTTCGAAATTGAAGTTATAAGAACGAATCCGATAAGGCACTGGTGCACAATTTCAAGTACCGGTCTCGGCAGTCCGTTTTAAAATCTCACGGCGCAGCCCGAGAAAAGGATCAGCTTCGAGGAAGCCGATTCGAGCCGCGCGCTCAGCCTATCGTGAAAAGCCGATGACGCGTCGCTTCCTCGATTATACCGATGATTTAGCAAAAGTCCCCCCCGCGGGTGGATATAGAAGCCCGATGAAGAAACGATCGAGAAGGCCAGTTTTTGCCAGCTATAAATAAATCCCGGCGCGCAAAAATCCACGCTAAATGTTCTTGTCCGGCGGATTTCTAAAAGGCCGGCGCATGGAGTTTTCTGATGGAAAACGACGTCACTCTTACGCGCGCCCGGCATCATTGTGCACCGATCCTCGACTTGCGTCTCGCTTTTTGCCGCGTGCAATTGTCCTTCTTTGTTCGATGGCCGTTTACCGATAGTCGTTAGTCAATGTTTTTTTTTTATATCGCCGCGTGCCTGAATAAGTATCGCAAAAATCGTACTTTTGAATGTCGCGACCGTTAGACGTCTGCTATCTTACGCTATCTAAAAGTAGAGGTGTAACAAGAGAATAACAAGGCGACGAATGAAGATCGTACGAGCTAACAAGATTTTCTTTTCTTCATTGCCTCCACGTATATTATTGCCGCCCCTATATATAGAGAAGTGGCATATTTGTGTTTTTAATTTTTCACAAAGGAAACTAAAAGTAACAAAACATTCTCTCTTTTAAAAAACGACGGCAAGATATTGTGAAGCCTTTTAAAAAACAATTGGATTTGTTAAAGGATAAATTTCCGGCTTAATGGCCCCAAAATTCAAAACGTGATGAATATTTAATTGTGTTTGAATAATCAAAGAAGTTTATAGTTTTGCTCAATTTCCATTATTAAAATGATAGATTTAATATAAGAATATAGTGTTATAATTGAATTTGTAACACACACAAAAACCGCGCGAAGCACGTTGCTTTTGCTAATCTATTAAATTCTGAAGTTTTCGCGATATTTTTATTATGTTCGTCATCGTAGGCTTTTTAAGACAAATCTTAGTATTTTTTTTAGGTGAATCTTATCTTCTTTCGATTTAGTAGATATATAACTGTAGAGTTAGCATACTAAGTAAGAGAATTTGCAGTACATTTGCGTTCGCACATTTTTCAAAAACACTTCCCTTACAGACTGACCAACCGAAATTCGGCAACGGCCGACCGGTTTATTTTCCCAATCCGCCCCGTAAAAATCCATTAAATCATTTTCTCGAACCGACATCTCGGCAGGAGTTTTTTTTGTTAATTCTCACGTCGCGGAGGACGCTGGGAAGATAGTCAAGCGGGAGGGAGGCTCGAGGGGGTCGTCCACCTGGCGCGATCGACTGCGTACACTGGGACCCCCAAAGTCGAGCGCTGGACTCATGTCATTGTCTTGCGTACGAGGAGGAAGCACAAGGAGTTGGGCGAAAATTCACCCCTTTCTCACTCCTCCCCCCTCTCGATCCGTTTCTCTTCTTCTTCAGAGCGTTTTCTATTTTTCTCTGCCCTTTAATTTATTCGCGCGAGTGTCTTGCCACCGTCTCTTATTTACCTTTTCTCATTGCTTATTCTGCGCTCTCATGAATGAACTCTTCGCACATTCATCTTCTTCCGCAGTTTTATATATCTCCGCGCGTTGTCTCTCTACTCATATTGCAGACAGCGCCGTTCCGGAGCCACAAAAATCACAGACACCCTTTGGCATTTTTGAATAATTTTGCATTTCCAAGCCACTTTTGAGGACTCCCTGCCCTGCTGCGATGCATCGAGTACACGTCATTTCTCGCAAGTTATGCAAATCAGATTGATAACATTGATACCGGTATATACGGCCAACGGTTTCAGCGAGATACGTAAAAACTATTTTTTTTTTTTTTTTTTTCGAAAACCTGATCCCCGCAAGCAGCATTCAATTACAACTGGAACAAGCATAAAAGACTCTTTGAGTAAACTCCGAAAAAATACCAAACCAGCAGCGTGCATCAAAGCACCCCAACGTTATAAAGCTCCTGCATGCAAGGGGTGCATACAGAGATCAACCGTTGCATCCGGATTTTTCCAGAAAACCCGGTCCACAACTAAAATGTCCACAATGGCCTCACCATCTGCCGTCAACAATTATCAATCCGATAAAAATTGAAAAATCCTCCCTCCCCGACCCGTATACCTTGCACCCGTAAGCGCAGTGGCCTTATAGGCACCTCCTATACGCATTCTCAAGGGGCTATGCGCAAGCACCCTCAACCCCCAGTTTCCGCCGACTTACGGCTCTTCTCATAGGCCCTTAGCTCCGCCGGGGGTTGGGCGACCCCCTCCCTACCCCGACTGCCATGGCCCCACCCCTCCGTCCGCAAGGACGCCCGGTGTACTTATGATAATGCTCGAGTTTAAAAGGGTTGCCGACGCCGCTGCAGCGCGGAGCTCCATCGATTTTTTTGACGCGAGGGACACAGCGCGCCTCACGGCCAGTGCCGTTCTCACCCCTTCCCGGCGTGCGTGTATCGAGAGCCCGACGTCGCGTGCAGCGGGGCGCGGTGCAGCGGGCGCGCATGCGCGGCCTTTGTCCGACGCGGCGTGCACGCGCGCGCGTGCCAGTGCGTGCGCCGATAACACAAAAGGAAGGGCGAAGCGCCCCGGGAGACGGGCGGCGAGGGGGTGGCGGCGGGCCCCGTTGGGGGTGTGTGCGCGTCGCCCGGCAAAAAGTTCGGCCATTTTTGCCGGGGCGCCGCCCGCGCCGGGGCTTTTTCCGCGGACCGAGTGCCGAGGAGGACGAGGACGACGACGGCGACGGTCCCTGGACGCGGGAGGACGGATCGCGCGTCCCGACCGCGGGAGTGCGGATCGCGGGCGCGAGTGAGCCGTCGGCAAGAGCAGCCGCGAGGAGGAGAGGCAGAGGATCGCGAGTGTGTGTGCGCGGAGGCGACGCGACGCGCCGCCGTCGGCAGTGGGCGTGCGCAATTCGCGGGAAAGCCGGGAAAAGCGGGGGAAAGCCGCCGACTCTACGGACGCGCCTCCCCGGATATGGCATTCCTCCTTTTTGCCGCCTGCTTGGTCGTACGGTATGTATCTAATGCGCTGAGCTGTCCGCCAGTGTCGGCGGACTTTGCGCCATCATGGAATCTTTTTATTTCCTTCGTTTAAACAGTGATTTCATTTTTTTGCGATTTTTAAACGTCGATCGTCGATCGCGGTATTAATTGAAAATTTTAGATCATTTTCTTGCTTTAACTTTTGTGTTTATAATTTATTGTTGTTTATTTTATATACATATCTTTGTTCAGGATAAATGTATTAAAAAAACATATAGACTTTCTTCGAAAATAATATAATATATCCGCGTTAAAAACGAAATTTTACAGCAATATGTATATGTATTTGAAATGAAGCACAAATTTTTGAATAAGGAAATAAAAAAAAACGCTGAATACATCGCGTTAAAAACGAAATTCTACAGCTATATGTATTTTTTAAATGAAGCACAAATTTTTGAATAAGAAAATAAAAAAAAACGCTGAATATATCGCGTTAAAAACGAAATTCTTCAGCTATATGGATTTTTGAAATGAAGCACAAATTTTTGAATAAGGAAATAAAGAAAGAAACGCTGAAATTTTGTAATTTTCGATAAAACTATATTAATTGGTAAATAATTAATATGCCATCGTTAAAAGCGATCTAATATCGCGCGGATTCGCGTAGAGCGTCGGTGCACCAAAGAAAGAAGCCCTTAGACGCTCTCGGGCTTGTGCAGCATCATCCTCGTCTTATATCCCCTGCGCGCTGCGTAACGCTCGGACAATGAGCCGGCGGGACTTTCTTCTGCTCGGATTTTTCATCGCGGTGAAAAGTTTACCGGCGCGGCTCTCATTTCCCTTTTTTGTGGGCAGCTGTATCAGGTCTTTTCCCGCCGACGACGCGCGATAAGACCGTTAATTGTGCGCCAGATTGAAAATTTTTTTCACCGCTCGATTCGAACGAAGCTATTTGATTAGCTTTATCGTCTGATACAGCTCCTTTTTCTAGCGTCGATGACTCGAAGATTCAACGCCGCATCATTAATTATTTGTTTAAAACCACACTCTATCAAAATCTCATTTACTTCTTTCTGAAATATTTTCAGAGAAAACGTCGGTGTATACTATAATTTTAGCGATGCATAACTTAGTTCAAATATTAGGAATTTATAAAGTCTTTGTAACAATTCTAATGTTTATTTTTAAAAAATAGTTGTGATACTCTGCTATAAATCGTCTAAATTTCTTTCATCGACTAAAAAATTATTTTATCTTTTTTCTCGCGCGCACTGCTCTAATTAATCATCAATTGCTAGTCCAATGCTTGCTTACGCAGTTGGAGAACAACTAAGTCCATGAAAAAGCTTTGAATATTATAAACCTTGAATTTAGATTATTTACAAAATTGACACTCCTCACCCAACCTGCTCGATTCGCCAAACTAGCAAAAAATGTTCTTTACATCTCCAAACCAGCAGGCTGCGCTCGGCTCGTCTAAGCGAATCATCGTTGATCGCGCGATGCATCTTGCTCTCGCGCGCTCCGAAAGCGACGCTCGCCTCGAATAAATCAGCCCAAGTAAAATATGACTCGGCAAATCACAATGTTCCAGCGCATGTGGTTGTATGTGTGTGTCCGTTGCGAAAGGCTCTCTACATCTTAAAGAAAAAAAAAAGAAAAGAAAAGCGCCGATCGAGGCTGGTGGCCCGGTGCGCAAGCACTCTCCCAGGCTCTGTGCATGCGCGGCGCGAGGCGACAGCAAGGAAAAAGTCCCGGCCTACAATTAGCGAGGAACACGAGGGCGCCGTGTTACCTCGCGCCGCGGCAACAACGACCTCGCGAAAAATGACCGCTGAACAAGCGACAGTATAAATCCATCGTTCCCCTCCACCTCCCTCGCGCTTTCCTAAAGTAACGCTCAAATGCTGCACTTGTGTCGCGCCCTCGAGTAGGATCTCGCTTGAATTCGGAATGAGCGATTAGTTGGGGCTCCGGAGGCATCGCTCACCTAAGAGCCTTTACGACGTGGTGTTTGCCCATTCTCACGCTGATAGCGATCCGACTGTTTTGCTGATGGAATTGTTTGTCGAGGCACCGATTAATTCGTTCGAGGGAGGACCTATATAGATGGGGATGTAGAGACGGAGTGGCTTCATTGTTAATTTTACTATTTACAAAATTTAAGGACGTTCTCTGAATTAACAAAATTTTTTTCGAGTTTTTTTAAATTACAAAATTAGATTTATTTTAAAATTCTATTGAATACGTATATTTTCCAAAATGGGGCAACGGGGTGATTTCGCGAGTTATTCAACGTCAAAGTTTGGGCGTTTTAACACGGGTTCTTATGGAAAACGGCTTTCCAGAGTTATATTATATTCGTTACTGTAAAGCGAGTTTTCATTCCGCCATTTTTTTTTTTTAAATTGAAATATATAATTCTTCAAAATATAACAAATATTTTCTAATATTCAAAATGTAGATAAGCGGGATTCGTTTTAAAGATATAGCTATTTTAAGAAAAATACTATGCTATTTGTATATCTATACAGTGATATCGTGCAAATTGTAACTTATTTTAAACATCATATTGTTATCCGTTTTTTTATGCCATCATTTTATTATTTTTCTAGCAATCTATATAGTATAAATGAGACTCTCCATCATAAGTGGTAATTTTTAATTACAATTTTCACAATATTAACCAAGTTGAGCACCACTGAGTCGGAGAATGTCCTTAAGCCCTGTTTGGTGTTAAATCCAATCGAAAAGTATACTTTAAATAAAAAATATTATTTTAATTTAAAAAAAAAAATTAAACAATTTTAGTTTGAAGAAGGTCACTTTAGTGGCTTTTGCAGCGGTTTTTTTGCAATCAAATTTAAAAAAAGTTCCACTCACGCGATACTGCACAGACGATAACTTACGAAATAGTTGTACTGACTATTAAATAAAAAATATCACGTAACAAATAACACAGATAGTATTACCACTTATCTATACAATATTATTAATATGGTGCTCTTTTTGAACGGGAAGTGTGTAAAGTCGTCGCGTGCATGTTTGAAAAAAAAAACGATATTTAAAACTCCCTTCTTTTATTACGTGTCGTGGGCTGTTTTATGGATCTTAATTATCTAAAAAAAATTTCACGCGATCTAATAATATACACTGATACAAAAATAAAACAGAACAATCTCTATATGAAATACTTTAACATTCTAAATTTATTAACTCAGTGATCACCTGTGAGATTAAGTAAAATAACGAAAATCGTTTCGTAACAGCATTAATAAATTGCATTATTTTAGAGCGCGTTCTGTTTTTTATCAATATCTTACAAAAAAGCAATAGAAATAAATGATTGAATTTTTGTTCTCCCTTCTCGTATTGTAAAACCCTGCAGCGGGACGACGCTTAACAAAATTAACATCTATATCGGTATACAGCCACCCCACTGCAAAGTGTACAAGGATGAAATCTCATTTTTGAAGCTCCCCCGCGTACGATCACATAATTGCATTTCCACCGGCATAGACGCAACGGTTGTAACGACCAGTAGCAGCAAGTTTTCGCGATTCGCGGGCGGTCCGAGAAAGCGACATCACCCGCAGCGCGCGACCCGACCGGGAGAAGAGAAACCCGCGATATCTTATCCACGAGGAACCATACGCGTGACCGGACCTGCAGGCTTCATCTTCATGTTGGGTAAATCCCATCTCCGTCTCTCTTATTTCTGCCACGGAGCATCCGATATATATAATAGCTCTCGGGCTTCCTCGCTTCCTCCTTCTCTGTTTCTGCGTGATTTGGTAGCGAGTCTTCTTTCGTGATTTATGATGAGCTTCGACGACTATCTGTTCGTTTGAACTGTTACTTTTACCTTTTTTATTCTTTTTTTTTAACTTTTTTTATTTAATTATTATTATTTATTTTTTGTATAAAATAAAAGACTAATGTGGGTTTACAAAAAGTCAAAAATAGTATAATTTTTCGAAATTAAATAAGGTGTTACACTGAGAGAAAAATTTGGTTATTTTAAGTAAATATTTATTTCAATAGTTGTTAAATATTTCCTTGAATCGCGTAATTATTTTTTTGAAACTACTAAATGTATTCAGAAACAAATAAATTCACTTAGTTTTAAAGAAATATCTATACTTGATTCAAAGAAATATTTAACAAGTACTATTGAAGTAATTATTTACTTAAAATTACCAAATTTTTTTCAGTGTACAAATTAAATAAATTAGAAAATTAATGAAAAAGTACAGAAATTTTTAAAAAGTTTTACGAATCCTTATCAATCTAAAGCCTCTAGAAAGTCTTTTGAAATCTTACGAAATTTACGAAATACAAAATTTTTTAAACTAATCACCCTACTACTCAAGTGTAAGCCAATTATTTATCTAACTATTTACAGATAACAATACATTTACAAACAAAAACGACTCAATTTGCAGTAATCTAATAATAATAATTTTTCTCACAAAAAACAATACGAAAATGCCCTAGTAGGTTTCGTAATATTATTATTTAATTATTCGAAATGGATGCCCTTCTTTTTATGTCTTGTAAAAAGAATATTAGCAGCGAACTGTAACCACCGCGCATCTTCTCTTTCAATATCATTAAATAAGAATAACGCAGAAAGCCAACAAAGCTGCCGTTGATTGGCAAACGCAAATATTCGCGAGCGTGGTGAAAAAGCGGACGATCAATAACGAACATCAAGTCGCCGCGATAAAAACAGCGGGCGAGCCACCACGGAGGAGGAAAATAAAAAGAGGAGCGGGGAGGGAGCCGCCGAGCGGTGATTCGGTATACGGGACGGTATGCAATCTGAGGCATGCGCGCGGCTCGGCTGCAATTACGCGAACAGCTGGTCGAGCGAGCGTCGCTGCTCCGCGGGCCGAAACTCCCGTGCAACGCTATTTGTCATTGCGCAACGATCGCGCACGCGGAGAAAGAGAAGCGAGCCCCCCGCGCGCCGATTTTCCTCGCGCCGGTAATTTATGCTTTACGCAAGTCGAGATGGCGTGGGATGCGATGTCCCGAGATAGTTGCGCGGGAAACGGACCTTTTTTCTCTGCCTTCGGCGAAATAAAAGAGCGTAGCGGACCATTTTTAACAGCTGAAAGTTTTACGGGAATATTAACTGTAATTTTTATTTGAATTTTAGATGGTTCAGCGAGGTAACAATTTTTACGCGAAAAGCTCTGCAATTTTCACTTGGAGCTTTCGTATGAATACTGACACTTGGTGTAGATACAAATTAATGTGATGATTTTATATTTTTTCATATTATTGTTACGACTATTTCGAGCGTTCAAAATAATTCTGAGTTTTAAATAAGTAAAAGACTGAATCAATCGAGCTTAGAATGTTTCAATTTCATTTTTTTACTAACATAGTGTAATTATAAAGTTATTTAAAATTTTTAATCCTAAAAATGTTATAGACTATATATGATTTACAGTTATTTAAGTTTTATCACAAATCCCGGCCACTTAAGAAACAGCTGCTAAATTACCGCAATACTTTAATTATCAAGTAAATGGCGAAAATAAATAAATGTTTCATTAGTCGCTCGTATCTACAAAATTAAGTGTAATTAAATAAAACGCATAGAATTAGTCTAATTAGACTAAAGCGCAAGGAAAATATTATAAATTGGACAACTTTCAACGGCCGAGCGCGAACTAAATTTCTCCCGCGCGAACCAGCGCCGCGGAGAGGCTCTGAAACAATAAAACACTGTGCACGCTGGAAAGAGATTTTCCACGCGATTTGCTAGAGCGGATAGTGCGCCGTAAACGCGCGCTAATGGAATTTTAAAGCTCGAAAAAAGAAGTGCGTTACGACGCGCGGAAAACGGGGGGAGAGGGGGGGGGGGAGGGGGACGGCGAATCCCGCGGTGTGGCGCCGCAAGAAACGTATCCCCCCGGCAAGGCGCCAGCTGCCCGCGAGTCGCCGTATACGTACTTTATACTACTCGACTGCGTTCCTCCCGTGTACAAGCACGCGCGCGCGACGCCAATTTTCCTTCCGAGCTTTTTCTCGCTCTCCCCGCGGGAATACGCGCGTTTTCGCGAAAAACAAGCGCCGCGCGCGTTTCTCTCGCTCGCAGGCGCGCGCCGCAATTTGCGAAGAATTTCCCCATGGACGCGGCGCGTTTACGCCCGGCACTTAAGCGGCGCGAATGAAACTCACCTTTTAACGAGGCTGTATTTAAAACTGCACATTTTTTCGCGATTCTCTCACGCGTCGTTTTTCTTTTCTTCATCGATTCTTTTTTTTTTTTTTTTTTTTTTTGAGAGAGGGGGGTTTCCGAGGAAGACTTGATTTTATACCTGCGAGCTCGTGCTGATATTAACCGAGTTCTTTTCGCGATGTTTTTTTTTTCGGGGAAACTTGATAACGCGTGAACTTAATTGCCAGTCTGTCATTTTGACGCGTACAACTTGAAGGAAGTGCTTGGAAGTGTTCGTTTAACTTCGTGTTTTACGAAGTGAATTTCAAACTTCATTACTTGAGCCAATTTGAGAAACTGATATATATTTAAACATGCTCTAGCCGCTTAAAATTGTTTAAACTAACTAAACATTGCAAAAAGCTAAATGGTCAGTTAATTAAGGATACTGTGCAATTTCAAAAAATCTGCATTTCATCCTGTTTCAATTTTTACTCATTTAATAAATAATTAGAAGTTTAATTAGCACGATGCTTCGACAGAACCGAACCACGTTGCCTTATTTAGCACTAAATCGAAACCTCCACGCTTCTGACTATCGCCACTCGAAAGATTCGATACAACTTTTCGTGTCCATCGGTATACCTACACTGTACGCTACACATTGGTAAATTAATTCACACCAGGGCAATTAGTAAATTCCTCCTGAATCTGATACGAACCAAGATTCTCTCGACCCGATAAAACAGCCCCCGGGATTCCGTGGAAATTGAATTCCCGCCTGCACCTTATAAAATACGCGCGCTCCTTAGTTTAGCTTCAGAAAAGCAAAGCCACGCGAGATTAATTCGTTCGGTCTATCGACGTGTACGTTTCAAACGTCCTCCTCGACTAGCGCCTTGGGAATTAAAACAAACAACCCAAAGTGTATGTAATTACGTATTCGACGAAAGGCCGCTTTGGACGAGCCGCCGCGTGCAAGTGACTGATTTGTACATGCAATTCGAATTAAACTCGCGAGGGGAGAAGGAAATGCAAATCATAAAAGAGAGAACTGAAACATCGGCGGCGTAACTGATAAGGCGATCGGTGAAATTTTCCCACTGGGACCCCTTCCAAGAGTCCTGCCTTATTGCAATCCGATGATAAACTGACTTTCGTCACCGGGACGCGTGCACCAGTTCCAGAGGAATGTATACTCGCTCCGTGAGGCGAAATTCCGTGCTGGCGGTGTACAGCTCGCCGAATGTTCGCGATTATGCGATTTGATTAGTGGTTCGCTCGATGAGCTGTCGGAGAGAGCCAATGACTTGTACTCCGAAGTCGTGCATTGCCGCTCTATGCTGCTTGATTCGTACCAACAGTACTTTCTAGAAATTTTTTTTTATCAAATGACTGATTTTTTTTTAACGTAACGATTAATTAATTAATTAATGTTCGACATAATCGATTAATTTGCAGCCTGTCATTTTGAGCAATCTTATATTCAAAATTTAGGAATGAAAAAAGATCTTCTAATCGAAAAGAAAAAAAATAATTCTCTTAAAATTAATGCACTTACTTTTTATAGCTTAAAAAAAATTTTTGAGACAAAAAATTACGTACAGGCGCTATATTTATTGGATGTACTGGAACTTGAGTTACAAGTACCGTATAGTCCAATAGTATTTATTGTCTATGACTATACTCCAATTGGATCTAATTTTGTAGAAAAGATTATGTATAATGTATAACTTTTAGTCCGAAAAAAAGTTTAAGTAAATCAAAAGTATAGAGATTACCTTAAATTCATTTTAATAATTTAAGTATAGTACATTACGGTACAAGGGGGGAAATTTGAAGTTCCGCCACTGCGTGAAGTTGGCGCCCGAGGCGAAGCCGAGG
>JAWWEN010046872.1:0-11934 GCA_035582955.1 Sycophila texana
TTACACGTGCAGGAAAATCGGGTCTAGTGACACGAACTTGACTATACGGTCACGTACTACAGGTCGCGAGTAAAATCGAATTAATTAATAAAAAATTCTTTAATAATATTTCCTTTTTTCAAACAAGTATCAAACCGCGACGTGTACGTAACAATGTGCTCTCTTTTAACAGGGATGTGTTACATTTATTTATACAACTGCTTTTATGTCTTAGTTTTTCTAACTGTATATATCTTCTATGTAGATGTACGCATATTAAAACGATAATTATAGCTAATGTCTAATAGTATTGATGTAAACTAACATTTATACTTAATTTTTCTATCTGTTCCCTTATAAAAATAAACTACTGGCAACACTACTTCAAAACTATTGAACGTACGAAAATAGAATCACTGTTATTAGCAAACGCGTTGAATGAATTAATGAATGAATTTATAAAGCAGATTAAAAATATATAAATATTTTCTATATTTAAACATTAACAAAATACAAATAGTAAATTATTTTTCGATTGATTACATTAAAATTAATCTGCCAAATATTTGTTAGATTTTATATTCTTTAAAACATTGTTTTTTTTAATAACTATACTTGAAAAGTAGTCAACTAAACTATATCATCGATTGATTTCATTACTTTCATTAGTTCAATATTTTGCTTCCTTATAGAGGAAGCTTTATAATAGTAAAATTTTCCATATTTAAACTTTGTGGAAACATGTTTTATGGTATTGAGTTCCAAAAACGTGTTTTTACAAAATGTCTGCATCGGTGTGTGTGTGTGTGTGTGTGTGTGCGTGCGTGCGTGCGTGTGTGCGTGTGTGTGCGTGCGCGCGCGCGTGCTTGCATGTGCGTGTGCGTGCGTGTGCGTGTGTGTAATTAGGTTCATTTTTTTCTTTTTTTTTGTGTGATGTGGGGAAAGAAAACCGGTTTTGGTGTTTGTCGTTGCGCTTTTTTTGGCTCTTTTTTTATTTTCGGAAAACTGTTTGTTTTTTTGAACGATAGAGTCAATATACTAAAATGAAAGTAAATGCATATGAAAGGGCATAAAATTTCCTTTCTTTTCCCGTCAGACATTTTGAATTAGCTATTGTCATTCTTTTGCTATGCACTCAAAGGTGTGTTTTAAAAAAAATCATAAGTCGGATCTTATGATATTTTTTTTATTTTATTTTATTTATTTTATTTATTTAAACGGGCGTAAACACCCTTTTACAATAAAAATTACAAAAATATTTGGCACTTAGTGTAGTGAGCCTATAAATCTAAAGAGAAATACAAGTTTCTAATTCGTGTTTTGAAGTTGCTGACATTTTCACAAGTTCTAATTTCTGGAGGAATTAGATTCCATCTCCGAATCAATCTGGCTATTCCTTGATTGAAACTATAATTTGAGATGTATTTATTTTCCCATAGTTATACACGTGAATTGTGCAAGTTATAGCCCAGATTACGAAGCTGGAGTAATTCAACCAGATCTGGGCAATTTAAATTTCATGTAGAGCCTTATAAACAAATATTGTATCATTACAATAGAAAATACTTGCAATTGACTGAATGTCCATTTCACTCATGTAACTGGAATAATCATGGTTCAAGTAAGACCTTGGGTTGTCAGATTTGTAGGAAGCAATTCTTATAATTTTACGATTAATCGATTCAAGCTTATTTATTTGCAACTGAGTATAAGGTGCCCAAACAACCGAGCAGTAAGTTAGAATTGGCAATATAAGAGTTTTGTAAAGATAAATTATGGTAGATGCATTTAAAAAATCAGTCGAGAATCTCCTAATGAAACCTACCAAACGCAATGCCTTACTTGTTACATAATCAATGTGAGCATTGAACGATAGCGAGTAATCCAAAATCATACCCAGGTCTCGAATCTGATCCACTCTTACAATAATTTTGCCATCAAGTGTATAATCAAAAAAGTATTTTAATTTGTTTCTATAAAAGGACATCACATAGCACTTCAAGGTGTTAATAGGTAGACCGTTCAACTTCGACCATTCATCCAATAAATTTATGCACTCCTGAACCATCATACAATCCATCAAAGAATTTATAATCTTAAAAATTTTTATATCATCCGCATATAATAAGCATTCAGCGGACCTGAGGTAATCAAGAAGATCATTAATAAATAACAAAAATAAAATTGGACCCAGGTGTGAACCCTGAGGGACACCAGAGGTACAATTTATGAAATCCAAATATACTTCTGAAATTCTAATTGATTGCCTTCTACGAGAAAGGTAGGACTCAATCCATATGTACAGTGCACCCCTAATACCAAAATTCCAGATTTTCCTTAATAGAAGTCTATGATTTACCAGATCAAAAGCTTTTGAAAAGTCTATATAAATTGAGTCTACCTGCTTCGAATCTTCAAACGCTTCATTTATATAGTTAGTGTACAATAACAAATTAGTCACAGTAGAGCGCCCCTTAACAAATCCATGCTGCTGCACGACAATTCTATTTTCCACAGTCATAAATCTTACGCGCCATTATATAATCAAAAATTTTTGGTATACAACTAATAATAGATACTGGGCGATAATTCTTAATATCATGTACGTCACCATTTTATGAATTGGATGAATAAATGCATCTTTCCATTTGGATGGAAAAATTCCAACAGAGAGAGATTTATTGAACAACGTAAGTAGGGGTTCTATTAAAGTTGAGCAATTTTTTACAAATATAGGAGGAATAGAATCAGGTCCAGAATTAAAATTATCATCTAAACTACTTAATGCCGACATTAAATCTTCTCTCGTAATGGTTACGCTATCACAGAACAAATCACAATCTTTGCTCGAAATATCAGGATAAATTGAATTTCCGTATACCGATCCAAAGTGTTTAGCAAACAGTTGAGCAATATCTTCTTCTGTGTTAACCTGATCATCTCCTAGAAACATACTTGATGGAATATTATTATCTTTTTTAGATTTATTTACATGTGCCCAAAAAGCTCTCATATTGCCAAGGAGATTTTGCTCAACTTTCGCTATATAAGACTTATGAGATTCTCTAGATTTTTTAATACATAATGCACGCAATTTCTTAAACTCTATATAATCGGAGATACAACCAGAATTCTTCCAAACACAATGAAACTTTTTCTTTTCAAACACCAAATTTTTTAGTTCTGTAGTAAACCATGGGGGTATTGACTACGGTGAACCCTTTTATCTGGAACATATTTATCAAGTAAGTCATAAAGAATTAATTTATCAATATTAGTTTCGAGATCAGAGTCCAAAAGATTCACCCAGTCAATATTCCGAAGCGAATTGTTAATTGAAGTAAAGTCCGCTAAGTGATAATCTTTTCTTTTTAATGAAGAATTAATCACAGACTTGTTAGTGTCAACCATCTGAAACACAACTGCTTCATGATGAGAATTTTGTGGCACCAGGCTTTCCTGTAGATCTAAGAATCGTAATGATCCCTGCGGAGCAAACATCAAGTCCAGTGTATATCCTTTAGTACGGTGAGGTTGTATATACTGACGATGATCCAAGAACGAAAAATTTCTATGCGTTAGTGATATACACATTCCCTAATGTTGGGCATTAAGTAATCCATAAATTCAAACTGAAGTGGGTCAGTCTTCCAGTTGATGTGAGGTAGATTAAAATCGCCACAAATATAAATATCAATATTTGGAAAGTCCAATGATATTTGTTCAATTTCATCTAAAAACGTTTTATAAGAAGAAGTACTAGTATTTGGAGGAAGATAGCATACTCCAATTATAATAAACTTATGCTTTAATTTTATTTTTAAGAAAGTAGCATCTACCACCTCAGAACAATTAATTCTAGAGACATTGTAGTCTTTAAGAACTGCAGCGAGAACGCCACCACCTCTGCTGGTCATACCATCTAAGGATCTATCACATCTATAAATATTATAATTGACTAGACCAAGTTCTGAGCTGAGAGTGTGATCCTTTAACCATGTCTCTGTAAGAAGAATGATATCCAATTTTATTGTTAGCTGATGAATGTTACTCTTCAATAATGAGATCTTGTTGTTTAGAGATCTAACATTTTGGTAATAGAGTGTAACAGATTCATCAATTACCTGCGGTGCATTTCTATTGAAAGCTAGTTGATGACTCATTAGCGTAGATACTTTCATTTGAAGATACAACAGACGATGAAACTATAGCAGGAATCCCACGTATGTATCTAACTAATTTCTTGGTATTACTTGAAGAAGAGTTGAATTTATTCACCTCTGACCATAATAATGATAGTTGGTCTCGTTGAGCTTTTGTCTTGTCAGGAAAGACAGAGATATCGGTGGGTAGCAGCTTGCGATTACGAATAATTCTGAAGACATCTTCTCTTGAATTTAATTTCACTAACAGCAAGCGAGGCTTGTCATTAGAATCCTTGCCTATTATATGCACTGACACTCTAGATAAATCACAGCCTTGTACACTTGGTTCCCATTAATTCGCTTGGAACATTTTCAAAATTTTGAAAAAATGGCTACGATAACCTCGAAAATGTCAAGGAAAAGATAAAGTAAAGACAAAATCGTAGCCATTTTTTTAAAATTTTGTAAATGTTCCAAGCGAATTAATGGGAATCAAGTGTACATTTGAGAGCAAAGTTTTCACGTTCACAATGTCCTGCTCTATACTATATGGAGATGGTTCAGACCAATTCTTTATGATGAGGTTCGATGCCCTGGAAATTCTATCTTCGACCTCCAAAGACAAGGTGTTAATGTCGCTCAAATGATTACCTTTGCTCTTCTCCAAAGACATGATGCGATTATTTAAATCACCAATGTTCGACTCCAACTTGTCTAACATACTGAGTTTCTCTTCAATACAGTCCATTCTGTTGCTTACAGACACAACACTATCATTTAAGGCCTTAAGCTGTCTCTTATTTTCTAAATCCAAAGTTGCTAATTTATTATTCACTCCTCTCAGTGAATCATTTATGCCCTTTAATTTGAGATCAGTATTTGCTGTACCTGATTTTATTAAAGCTTCCAATTTAGAAAAATCGGATTGGCCTTCACCGGTGTTGATGTCCTGTTGTCCACTCTCAAATGAAGGGGGCACAGGTGATCGAGGTTTGCAGCAACGAAGAATTCCTTCAATGTCTGTGCTTGCCCTTTCGGAGCACGATTGATGATAGATGGTTGAGCAAGAAGCACAACGTATGTCAGAACTCACAGATTTAGAGCAATAACCACAGGCTTTATCTAATGATTTAGTAGGTTTCAATTCATCCTTGTTTTTATTCGACTCATTTCTTTTAACCTCAGTACTTTTATCAGACATAGTGTAAAACACGTGCTCACTTATAGGTTAGAAAACTGATTATTGGTAAAAACCGAGCACCCACCTACAAAATGCTTCCGATTTATAATTACAAACTCGTCAAAAGGCCAGACCACGAATAATATCCATACAAAGAACGAGTGAAAAATCAGCAATAAACAAACTAAAAATAACTGGAGCAGAAAAATAATAGGCAAAGCAGTGGCAAACCCACTGAAGTGCTGCCGCCTATGATATATCTCATAAAATTTTCAAAGTGCGTTAATAATTAGTTTCTTTAAAAAATGCGTTTTTTGGCACACGATAACTGGAGTAAAAGTGACTGAATGAATTTGAAATTTTATAATTAGGTAGTACTTTAGCTTATCTTGGATGAGTTCTTTGGACGAATCATAAGACTCAGTATTTTTAGAAAATTTTAATATTTTTTGATTTTTGGAACATTTTTTGATCGTTTATATTTCGGAAATGGCTTAGTCTTTTAAGGTTTGAAACGGCTTATTTTCTTCGTTTTTTAACCTAGTTTTGAAGTTTTCTCGGAAGTTTTCACTTATATTAACAGTAAATTATTAAATTTTGAAATTCTAGACATACCATTTTGTAGAATATTTAAGTTATAGAAAAAAATTTTTTTTAATAAATTGTTATGTTAATAACTTTTGAAGCTGCACTTGGATTACTTTTCCATTTTTACCGTTTCTTTGTTATAATATTCCGAAGCGATTCGTACCATTTTTTCGCAGTTGTAGGAAACATTTCCCAAATTCGTGATTTTTTGGCTAGGGTTACTGGACATACCACTAGCAGGCGTCTCGTAAAATTAGCTCGTGAGTGGTAAGATCACTCGACGAGACGAGACTAATAGAACAAAAAAGCGTCTCTCACACTAGAAGAAAAATCTCAGGTTAAACCCCGTACTTCCCGGGTTTAATGCGGCTCATGAAATACGCGTTGAACGCTATGATTCCTATTTGAATCGCCGGCCACCACGCGTTAAACGCGGAGACACTCAAGAGCGATAGATAAAACACTGATTCCTCCGGCGTTTATCCCCGGCGTTGAGCATCTTTTGCGCCGGCTCATCAGAAAAATGGTGACGGTCATTTATAGAAACTAAATAATTGCATGCTCTAGTCCATTAGTATTGAAGTGACCATTTTTTTAGACCGTCATTTTTAATTTAAAATTTTCATAATATTTTTTGAGTGTCACAATTGTTAAAACACCCTCATGTTTGATGTGACCTGACGAATTTTTAAATGACGCCTCATTTTGCAACTCTAGGCCGATTAAGTCTGTAAAGCGAGATACGCATTTCTTCCCTTTTACGACGACCTCAAGAGCAAATCTTCCCCCCTCCCTTTCTAACTAAACTCCTTTAGACTATGCGAGTAAACCGGACGATCGATACTTTTACGCGCGACTGCGTCGTGGAAATCGAGCTTAAATAATAACCAATTGCAGTTAATTTGAATTCGTTCGGAATTACTTCCTTAACTTTAATTTCTGTTAATTAACATTAGCTTTATAATTTAGAAACCTTAAAAAGAATTGAATATTTTTATATTTACTACTTAAAATCAAGGTCTGGTTAAAATAATTTTTTTAATTTTATCATGTATTTATAGAAGCGTAAATGTGTTTATATGGTATAAAAATAAAGAAAAATATGTAATTAATTTATATAGAGTTATAATATTTTAGGTATAGTTTTTCACTTTTTATATTACGCAATGTACGTAAATTTCTATATAATAGCCTATTAAAAAAATGTTTACTCAATACTTGCGAAGTTTTCTGAAGCAGTTAAAATCCTTCTATTAATACAAAAATGTTTCGTTTTGTTATTTTTCGTTTAATTGTAAACAAATAATAACTGTTTAAAATTGAACATATTTTTAACAATTGTTTTGGTTTTTTATTAAGTTACGTATGAAAGACGTACTAGACAATTTCTTTCACTGAAAATTCGCGTACGGGCCCTTTATTGGAAATAGTACATTTCGATACCAGTGCGAGAATGTGATTTTTAAAATCACCTCCTCGCTCAAGTATCGAACCGTATTTTTCGACACAATGTGTGCAAGATACGATTTTGCGTGGCTGATTTTGAGCGAGCGTGCGCAAAGATACGACTTTGCATAATCAGCGGCGCAAAATCGAATCTTGCACATGTTGTGTCGAAAAATACGGTTCGATACTTGAGCAAGGAAGTGATTTTAACCTCGTGTGACCTTTTCGCACTCGCTTCGCTCATATCGCACTAGTATCGAAATGTACTATTAAACGTTTTTTTATGATTTCCACACGATAGTAGAGATAATTTGAATTGATTCCTCTTCAATCAATTCAAATTATTGAAGAATGTTAAAAGTATCAACTTTTTGAAAAAGTGCAACGCCGCAGGCAAATTTTGGAGGTTCAAAACGTGCCCGAACGCTGGTAGAAAATTGACCATACTCTCTTGCCTATAGCCTATATTTTCTTGGCATAATGTGTCGCATGATAGTTGGGCATACTATGCCCATATTATGTTGATAAGCACGTGTGCACGTGTGACATCAATCCGTTTATAACCTCGAATTCAATCATCGAAATTATTTCTGTGTTGTATTATATTATTAAAAAAGTTTACACAATATAAAATTTGAATAATTATTTAAAAAATAAACATTTTACTTTTTCAATAAATTACGCTACTAGTACTAAACATCTAATACGCTGGTAGTGCAAAACTATATTGTATGTGCTTGTGCATATCTATATTTTTGTATACATATGATGCAGATGCGTGCGCCAGTTACTGGATCTCTCACTGTCTCTCTCGCTCTTATGTAAACAGAACATTCCATAACCTCAAATCTTTTTCAAAGTCAGCTGAACGTAATGTTCAGCATATGCTGTACACCTACCGTCGTCGAGTGGCTGAGGTATACGGACAGAATAAGGCACATAATCTGCCCACTAAACATAAAATTCAACAGAATCTGGGCAGGAATCCCATCATTTTTCCTACCAGGGAAGTAAGGCGCTAGAATCGCATTTTTAATTATAAGCAAATATAGTAATAAGTAATAATAGTAATAAAAATAAACCAACCAAAATAGCCTATATTCACGAATGGTCGGGCAACGACTTTGGCCAATACCTACTGTCGCAATTGAGCAGCGGTTCATCAATGTTCGTCATCGACTTGCTCTCCTTTATGAATTTGAGGTTAGGTTATAGTACACGTGTTATTCAGACATTTGTATCATACACATATTATACACAATGTATCTTACAACTTAACCTCAAAATTCAATCAAAGTGCAAGATTTAATTGTTTACTTATACAAGAAAAGTTATACAATTTTGAACATATTATATTATTTATCAATAATATAACACAATGGTATAGCTTAAACAGTTTGCTTAACCAGTTTTTAGTGACCCGATGTCTGTTTAAGATTTTCAATTTTTCAATATTCAGTGGCCATCGGCGATCTGAAAAGCGTAATGAATATAAAGTAGATTCGTTGGTCAGTAGCTTGTGGAATCGTCGAAACTTCGTATAAATGGCCCGCCGATGTCAAATGGCTGGTCAATATTTCTACCAGGGGGAGCTTGATTTTATCAACTTCTCTTTATTTTCTCAATAATTTAAGAATAAAAGAAAACTTTATTAAAAAAGCGCAATTAAGTACAAGTAAAATATGTAAATATTTAATTTTAATGTAAATTGTTTTTAAATTTTGCTAAAGCTTATATATTTTGATTTTTAAACTCTGTAGAAAATGCCGATGATGGTATAACATATTCTTAACCGTGAGTCGAATATCCCGTTAATATTTCAATATTTTTAATTTTTATTGTTTATATATATATATATATTACAAAAGTGAAAATAAGACCCTGGTCGATTAACGTTTAAAAGTTATTATTCAATGTGATAAATTATTTTTACTTATAAAAATAAAATTAATTATTTTACTCCCGACCCCTCTATAATGATCACTTTATTTCCCTCAAAACAGGGAATAAATTGAGTTATTATTCCTTAGGCAAATAAAGAAATCTTTATTCCCCGTAAACTCCATTTTTCATGTCTCCGGACAGGGAATAAAGATTTCTTTCTTCCCCTTATAACTGTTTTTGTTTTTTTTTTTGGAGCTTTGTTTTCGGTTAATAAAGTGGTCACAGGAAAAAATACTCTGTCGTCAGAAGCAAAAACATCCGTAACTTCAAAATGTGTCATTCACGGCAATTTCAGTTTAAAGTTTGAAAATTGTATGCTTTTACATGGTAGAGGTTAGTTTAAATATCAAATTTATTCGTATAATATTGATAATTTTTTATTTGTCTTGATGAATTTAAATAGATACAAATATTAAGAATTAGAATATCTACAAATCTCATTTTCGAATTTTTTGCAATTACGGTCGTTTTTGCTTACGACGGCAGTATTTTGTATGTCACATGGGAGCAAAGTGCGTTATTCCATCGGAAAATTTCAGCCCTCGCTTCGCTCGTGACTGGAAACTTTTCCCATCGGCAATAATACTGCGCTTTCCTCCCTTGTTACGTAATGTACGCTTTGAGCCATCCGTTGTAAAAGTAAACAATGCACTTTTTATACACGTTTTATACAATTGGGATAAAATTACAGAAATTTACAGAAATTTACAGAAATGTGCAAAAATATACAGAAATTTACAGAAATTTACAAAAATGTGCAAAAGTATACATAAATTTACAAAAATGTGTAAAAGTATACAGAAATTTACAGAAATGTGTAAAACTGTACATAAATGTACAGAAGTGTGCAGAAATGTACAGTTTTGATTTTCATAAGGGATTTTATAACTAAAAAAGGTACATGAAGAGAGACACGAAGTGATTATCCGTTGCTCCAGCACTCAACTTCTCATACCGGCATGATGTTGTTGGAGGGACATTGATGCTTTGGAAAATGCCTCGCACGCGAAATCGCGTGTCTTCTTTTACCTATACACGTGCGTCCGCTCGCGTGCTCGCGACGCGCCAACTCCGGTCCACTTCTCCGCAGAAGCTAAATTCCACTCTGCCACCAAAAGTTACACCTCGTCATTTTTTATCATCTAAGTAACTGAAAATCTGCACTATCCTCCATTGACCATTAAAACTTAAACATTCCATACTAAATTTCTTTCATGGTAGTTTAGATATATAACGTACTCTTTTTAATTGCAGTAACCCTTCAAAAATGCATGTATACTCTTGTTTATTACTTACTGACGCTTCTAAAGCGACAAATTGGAGCATGATCAAGTATATAGGAACAAATACCATTTACTCATTTTAGCAAGTCAACCTTAAAGTTGAGTTTACTTTAGTAGAATAACTAAGGATAATTTATTGAACGATTTAAGATTTGATAAGATCAATATAGCGAATAGTCTAGTCGAAGAAAAAAAAATGATAAGTTGTGTGGGCTAACTAACGTAATCGTAAGATACAGATCTATAAAATTGATTAAAAGTTAAGATATTTACAATGTCAGTTTCGCCGATGACCTTGCGTCGGTATCCCCTCCGCTCGGTATACACGAGCTAACTTTTAATGTCTTCCGACAAAGTGCGGAAATGATTTTATCGATGAGAATTAAAGGAAGCCGCCGAAGGAAGCGGTTCTTCCAGAATTAGTTGTGGCGCACTTACGAGTGCAGAAAATAAGTAAAGTTCGGTTATAATTAGAAATGGTAGAAACTTTGATTGTGGCGCAGTGGAAAGCAGTCATCGAAGAGATCGCAAGGGGAGCAGCCCTGACACGAATCGCGAGCCTTGGATAAAAGGCAGCAATTGGAGGGGAGAAAGCGTAAAAAATATCCGGTCCTTGCGACGTCGCGATGACAAAAGTCAAAAATAGTATATAATTCAATGGTCCGGAGCACTATATAAAGAAAATTCCTTTGGCGGCGCTTTCACGCAAATAACCGGAGAGCCGTCCATTGAGAGTGAGAGAGAGAAAGAGAGATAGAATTTCACGGAACTACTTGACGGTACTCACTGGGGCGGCTCGGAGGTTGCTCGGAAAAGTATGCTGAGGCCAGGCCGGCGGTCCGACGAAGGTGCTGGACCTTAGCCCGCGAGAAATGGTGAAACTGGAAAAACCGTGGAAAATGCACTGCACAAGAGCGAGGCGCGAGAACTGTGGAGGCGCAGCGTGGGCGCGCGCCTGCGCGCACGGGCTAGGCGCTCGAGGCCTCTCTGGAAAAGTCGGCGGCGGCGCGCTTCCCCGCTGCAGCCGGCGCACACCCGAGCCACCACTTCCCGGGTCGCATGCCTCGGACTCCCCGCCGAACGCACACCTATACCTCTACCGCGCTGGCGCCTGGGGGCAGGCGGCGCTCGAAGACGGGTCGACGCGTGCGCGCACGGACCACTCACGGCTGCTTTTCTCCTTATACTGCCGCCTGCGATAACAAGAAGCGGAGAGAAGCCGAGAAACCTTCCGCGAGCTTCCGAGCGACTGTACCGCCGCGAGGTGGAAGCAGCCGCCGCACCGCCTGACGTCACTGGAGCCTTTCTACATAAGGTGCCGAATGGAAATGCAGTACGATTCGGCACAGTTCCGTGCAGTTCCGATTCG
>JAWWEN010046883.1:0-11931 GCA_035582955.1 Sycophila texana
ACTAGGAGGCTCTTTCCGGCTGCGTTTCCTCCAGGAGCATTGCGCTCAAGGGAATTGCATTGCCGATGCAGAGCTCTCAATAACGTGCGCGTTACACTCCTTAAGATCATTCGAGTCTTCTAAAGTCCTTCTAAATTAATGTATTGATTATACAGATGTTGCAATGCATCTATAAAACGTTTAGAATTACACAATCTTGTTATTCAAAGTAATGTACACTCGAAGGAAAAAAAAAGAGAATGAATTCAAGAACAAACACAAATAGCGATATTTTTCATAGATTACTGCTGCATTCAGATCCTTTAATATCACTTTTAGATATTAGTTAAAAAAAGTCGAAAAAAGGATCCCTGATGATATTTTGGCAATGCTATCAGATAGTAATAGTATTAATGCGTGTTGTTGTGATAGCGAAGTAGAACTTCTGATGAATCAGATTCAGAATCTTAATTGTTTAATATGTTTTAATAAAATTAATAAAGTTAAATATACAGTATTTTTATTAATTTTTCGGGTCATCCTGATGAAAAAATATATACTTGTAATGTATTGTAAGGAATGTGAGTAGGGAAGAGAGAGTTGCGTGCTGGCTATAGAGCCGAGTACAAGGTACTCCGGCTAATATCCTCACTCATGTATACCACTGATTTAACAATAATCCTACAGCTTACAAATAACTGATTTGTACTCTATTTATTCATACACCTCAACTGGCAACGAGGACATAAAGGAAATATGAACAAGAAAGTATAGGACTCCAAATTGAAAGTGTGCAACGGGCAAAAACGTGCTTCGATCGAAAGTTCCGAACGCGTAGATCCAAAGTGCTACGAATAGTGCCTGCGGAAGGTGCAGTGTACTGATGAATTAAGTAGTACATTTACGCGCTCCTCACAAGTTTTCACACCTTTTAAATTCACTCTTGAAAGCATACGTATGCTCCGGCAATGCACGATAATAAAGAACTGTTTCATCAGCATTACAAATGTCATTAATTGAATACTGGAAAATAATTTTAGGCCATTCTTCGCGCATCCAAAAGTCTGCAACAGGGCGATCTGCTTCACCTTACTCACCATGAGTCTTGCTATAACCAATGTTTTCTCTCTTTTGCCATCTATTGGCCATTTTTGCCATCTTTTGACATTGACTTTGGTAACAAATCGTAAGCTGTAAGTAAATCACACTTTTCAAGCAAACTTAAATCGCGTCACTTACTCATTGCGAATATAAGCAGAGTAATTAACGCTTCGAAGGAAAGATGACGACTCAATCATACATGTATTTGATTTTTGATAACAATAAACGGGAGTGTGATTACAATATGAGGGAAGTTTAAAATGTATTAATATACGTTTGATTTGGTTTCGCTAAAATTGATAACATTACGCGGGTGATAACATTAAGTGGATTCACATTAAGCGGGACCCACTGTATCTATTTATGTCTATGGATAGAAAAAAACTGGGTGGATACAAAATTTATCGAAGAATGAAATTATTGAAGAACTAATACAACGTGGTATCCCTCATAGTAAAAGTGAAAACTATAATGATCTCAGAGAAAGATTGAGACAGAACATTAAAAGTGTTAGTAAAGCCGCTAAAGGGCAAGCCGAAAGTGACTCGAGTGATCCAGAAATTAGCGACGAAGTCGAGGCCCAGTTAAATCCACCGGAACCGATAAAGTCGGACGCTACAGTAGCAAAGACGCAAGAAGATCAAACTGCGCCATCAACGAGTGCAATAGAGATAGACGAGCAAGACCGCACGACGTTTCTCGAAAGCGATTCAGACGAAAGCAACACTATGTCTCACGACAGCAAATTTCAATTTCAACTCGAAAAAGACGACTGGTAAATTTTTACAGAGAAAATGGAGTGTTACTTTTTGACGAAGAACATAATTGAAGATAAGCTCGAGGTAGCAAATCTCGTCACGCGTTTGGGCGATGATGCACATGCGTTGTTAAAACAACTACTTGCTCCTGTGCAATCACCGCGAAGACTTACGCTGAATTGATAAAAGCAATGAATGAACAACTAGCTCCAACACCGTCGGAAGCTATGGAACGCTGTACATTCCATACACCCGCGCAAAGTCGAAGGAAACAGTCGTTGAATTTCTCGCGAGAATAAAGAAACTCGCACTCCATTGTAATTTTGAAAACTTAAATAGGGCCCTAAGGGACCAAATTGTGTGCGGCATAAGAGACAGTGAAACACGTGTTACGTTGTTTGCAGAGAAAAACTTAACATTCGAAAAAGCACTGGACATTGCAATAACGCACGAAGCAGCGGTGTTGAACGCTGCGTTATCAAGCAATGTCCTGGAAAAAAACAACACAAAACAAACGGTTTATGCGGTTCAAATGAAAAACCAGCGTTGTCCAGAACAGCTTAGTTTTACGAAGACTGGAAAGAACATCAAAAAAAGCAACACGAGGCAACAGCAGGGACGACGTCCGGTAGCATTATCAGCCAAGCCACGTGATGAGAGCGGGACAACGTGTTACCGCTGCGGCAAACCAAAGCACAAGAGCACTGAGTGCCATTTTAGAAATTATGATTGCAATTATTGCAAATGAAGAGGCCATCTCGAAAACGTTTGCAGAAAAAAAGCAGCGGAAAATCAACGGTCAGTAAGCGCTTTGAATATTATCACGGACGAAGCCGAAACAACAGAGACGCAACCAGAGTTATCGCACCTATCGGACTACTTTGCATTAGAGATGAGTAGTGATCACACAAAAAAAGGTATAGGCGAATCAAAAAATGATGCAAAATATAATTACGCAAAATTAAATCCAAATGATGCCACACCAATGTTCGTGGATATCGTACTACATGGTAAAAAGATAGCACTAGAAATCAATACCAGTGAGCGACGGTTTTCTCAAAAAAATTTTATGATGACAATTTTAGAGATATATCAATTCTAGATTCTGATTGCTAACTAAAGGCATACGGCGGCCACAGCTTAAAATCTATCGGAAAACTAACTGATTTGAACATTAATTTCAACGGCTTGACACGCGTTCTACAGTGTTTTGTGTTGTCAGGTTCCGGACCACCCCTAATGGGACGTTGGTGGCTCCGCCATTTTAACTTTAAATAAAGAAAATTGAATACATAGATTTGCGTAATTGTATTGTAAGAAAATACGACAAACTATTTGAAGACACTCCGGGAGAGTACAATAAAAGCAAATTAAAAATCCATATGAAAGGAAACACGCGGCCAGTAGCGTTGAAATGCAGGCATTTAGCTTACGCGTTAAAGCCGCTTGTAGAAAGAGAAATCGAACGTTTAGTAAAGCTAGGTCACCTTGTACCAGCAGACGAGAGCGAATGGGCCACACCTATTATCCCAACATTAAAAGGAAATGGAGATATTCGAATATGCGGCGATTTCAAAATGACGTGAAATGAGCACATTATTATAAATTTATACCAGTTCTATACTATTGATAAAATATTCGCGGTATTACAAGACGGGGACAAATTTACGGAATTGGACATAAAACATCAATACATGCAATTCCCCGTACATGAGAGTTGTTTACATTTGCTGACGATAGCCACGCACAAAGGTCTCTTTCGGTATACGAAAATTCCAGAAGGTGTTTCTGCCGCTCTAGCCGACGTACAACAAAAGATGGATGACTGTATGCGCGGCATTGATTGTTCAATAGCCTATCTGGATAATATTTACGTGACTGGTCGTACTAAACAAGAGCATTTAAGTAATTTGAAAAAGGTATGCGCGCGATTGCAAGAATGTAATCTAAGACTAAACCTTAGAAAATGTAAATTTAAGCGGTTTTGTTATTGATAAAGCCGGGTTGCATAAATCACGATCAAAAGTAAACGTGATAGTAGACGCTCTACAACCGAAAAATAGCAAAGAGCTAGCATCATTCCTAGGTCTAGTGAATTTTTACACGAGATTTTTAAAAAACGGATCATCACAAATGAAACCACTTTATGACTTGCTTAAAAAAGATAAATTTGAATGGACATCGTCATGCGAAAAATCATTTAACTGGATAAAAAATGAATTAATTTCACCAATCTTTTTAGCACACTACGACCCGAAGGAAGATGTATTGGCTACTGACGCATCAGACTATGGGCTGTCAGCCATCCTATCATATAAATATAAAGACGGAACAGAAAAACCCATAGCCTATGCATCTAAGAAAATACCAGGTAAAGAGATAAAACGCTCGATCATTGATAAAGAGGCAATGGCAATGTTTTTGGATTTAAAAAATTCTACCAGTACATATTCGGGCGAGAAATAATATTACGCACCGATAATAAGCCACTACAACTGATCCTAGGTCCTAGAAAAGGCTTACCGGTAACGGCAGATAATAGGCTACAACATTATGCATATTACTTATCCGGTTTCAAATATAAAATCGAACATATAAAATCAGAACTAACCGAACTGCGATGCACTTTCCCGACTCCCAATCGAAGACGACACCGATCTATCGGACATATATCAAACAGATTGCTCTTATATTCATTATTTTCAAGATGGAATTAACTCTATAGATTGCAAAACACTTGAATTGGAAAGTAAAATAGACAAAACGATAGGTGACGTCATACGATATGTCACGGGAAATTGGCCTCACTATGAAGAATTATCGACCGATAACAAACTTTATTATAAGAAAAGATTCGAATTAACGGTCCAAAAAGGTTGCCTTTTCTGGGGAATACGCGCGTGCATCCCAGAAAGTATGCAATCAATCATAGTAAAAGAATTACACGCGACACATTTTGGTATAGTCAAAATGAAAATGCTCGCGCGTTCACATGTTTGGTGGCCGCGAATAGACAAATCGATAGAAAATACCGTGAATGCATGCAAACTGTGTGTTTGAGAAATGCATAATTGAGCGGACAGGTAAAAAGCAATTGAACTGGGTGGGGTATGAGTAGATTTAAATGAGCGTATTTATTGCTGAGCTGTTACATGGTAATTATATACAGATGAGGAGTACCTGTTATCCTAACCTCACTGCGCCACGTGGCAACAATGAAGCTGGTACTTAATAAATGATTTAAGCGATGAGCTGCCGAGCAGAGCCTGTAGCGATGAGCGGTACTGGTAGAGCTGGCGAGCGGTGCGATGAGAAGTCGATGAGATGTGCTGGTAGAGCTGGTGAGCGGTGCAAAAAAAGGTTACAGGCGGCTGGGTGTTTCCTTGCGTGCTGCAGGTGCGGCGGATGTAGGAAGAGAGAGAGCGCTCAAGATGGCGACCGACGCTACAGGTGTCGGAGCGCGGGAGCCGGAGCCGAGCGCGCGCAACGTGCGCGAGCGCTTGTCGGTACGTCAGAGCGCCCGCGATGTGCTGCCACTGCGCGGCGGATCCGAGAGCGGGTTGGGAGCGCGCGCGATTCAGAAGCGAAATCGCGAACATTCCGCCCGCATCACGAACGCCTTTGGTGATAACATCCTGAGTGATGAGCTTGACGATGAGTTGCCATGGATTAGAGTTGAGTCCAGCTGTTGAATTGGTGAGCGGCGAGTGGGACGTAAGTCCAGTGCGTCGTGAGCAAGAGGTAATGAGTGACGAGTAGGGCGTAAATCTACGACGTCATGAGGAATCCTTGCCACTGCTGGAGTGAACCGGCAATGGCACCAATTTTGAAATTGGTCGTGTGATGGTTGTGGTTGCCGTTTTGAGTCTGACCACTCGAGTGAGTCCATCCTTTCCAGGATAGAGTTGAGTGACTCGGACGAGAGGCCAGCGTGATGGAGGAGACCTTTCATCTGTGAGCAATGCAAGGCTACCTACTTGCAGAGCGTCAGATGAGTGTTGCCACTTGGAGATGGCCTGTTGCCTCTGGAGGTAATGAGCAGACCATTGGTTCCAAAAGGTCTGGAGTCGCTGCTGGATGAGCTGCCATCTTGATAATCGGGTTGTATTGAGATCCAGCAGAGATGGTTCCGGAATACAGTTGAGAGCTGAGCCGATGAGAAAGTGTCCAGGAGTGAGAGCTGACATATCGCCTGGGTCATCGCTGAGTGGTTCCAGTGGACGAAAGTTGAGCACAGCTTCAATTTGAGTAAGAAGAGTCGTAAGTTCTTCGTACGTGAGCAGTTTTTCTCCTATGGTCCGGCGCAGGTGAAATTTGATGGATTTCACAAGAGCTTCCCATTTACCACCCATATGAGGAGCGACTGGAGGGTTGAACTTCCACGTAGTTCCTTGAGCTGCCAGCTTTGATGAGATGTCCTGATGATCTTAAGAAGCCTGATTGAACAGCTGATTGAGCTGAGAGTCAGCACCTTGCAATGTGGTGCCGCAGTCTGAGTACATTTGTTGTACTGCTCCTCGGCGTGAGATAAACCGACGGAAAGCAGCGAGAAAGCAATCGGCTGAGTAATCCGTGACCACTTCCAGATGAGCTGCTATGTGACAAGGCATACAAAGACACAAATCCAGCCTTTGTCTGTCTTGCATCCTCGTCCCTTCCAAATCTTGATGGTCACTGGACCTGCGTAGTTTACTACAGTGTGTAGGAACGCACGTGCAGGAGTGAGTCGGGAGACAGGAAGTTGTCCCATGAGTTGCTGAGCACGTGTACCTCGTTGCCTAGCACAAGGGACACAGCGGAGGATGTGAGACTTCTCAAACGCTCGTCCGCCAAGGATCCAACACGTCTGTCGGAGCTTGGCGAGCGTCAGCTGAGTTCCTTCGTGGAGTGTAGAGTTATGTGCAGCATCAATGAGAAGAGCAGTGAGTTGAGATCGGCGAGGTAGAATTGCAGGATGCGTCTCTTGGAAGTTGAGTGCTGAGTGTTCGAGACGTCCTCCCACTCTGATGGTTCCATCGGCGTCGATGAAGGCAGTCAGGCGTGAGAAGGCATGATCAGTTGGCTGAGTTGAACCTTGAATCAGCAGACGAAGTTCGTGAGAGAAGTACGCTGCTTGAGTGGCCTTGTTCCAAAACAGCTGAACATGAGCCAAGTCTTGAGCGGTGTAGAGAGATTCTGAGCGGATCTTGGATTTCAGAATGTTTCGCACTCTAAAAATCAACGCACTCACTGTTAGTAATCTGTTGAGTGAGGAATACCTGTGAATGAGATCCCAGTGATACGTTGATTGGTGAGCCATTGCTAATAGAGTGACACCAGGTCGTGCTTCCGCAGTGAGATCTGCAGGTACATCGCTGAGTTGATCAGGCCATTGATCAGAAGTGACGCATCCATTCTGGTCCAGTCCACCAAAGAGGATGTTCTTGGAGTTGAGCTGTTGAGATTCCCCGTGAACCGCAATCGGCAGGATTCTCCAAGCCAGGAACATGCCGCCAAGTGATGTTGTCCGAGCACAAATCTTGAATTTGAGCAACTCTGTTCCTTACATAATCCTTCCAGCGGCTTGCTGGTGATTGTATCCACATGAGTGCAACTTGAGAATCCGTCCACAGATGAATTGAGTCGATATTGACTTGTAGAGACTCTCGAGTCCTTTTGATGAGCTTGGCAAGTAGCAGCGCTGCCGTGAGTTCTAACCTTGGAATGGTTAGTTTCTTGACTGGTACTACCTTGGTTTTTGAGCAGATAAGTGACGTCACTGAGCCTGTAGACGGTGATTTGACAACTAGATATATCACTGAAACCATGTAACTCCACGGATGAGAAGCTCCAAGTCCCGAACCACCGTGGAATTGAGATGTTGGCCAATGAGGTGAGATTTTCTTTGATGTTGAGCCACCTTGAGCAGACTTTATCTGGAAGTGGATCGTCCCAGCCGAGCTTGAGCGACCAAAGTTCCTGGAGCAAGACCTTTGCGTTGATGATTACAGGTGATACAAATCCCAATAGATCCCTCGTAGGTTGCATGCCATTTTGAGAGTGGAAAACCGCCCGCGTTGCACAGTTGTGTGACGTGGTGAGCAATTTCCTTGAGCTGTTGAATGGTATCCGTTCCATCAAAGATGTCGTCGACATACCTTCCTTTCTTGAGCGAAGGGCCTTCGTGGTCTACCAGCTGCAGTAAGGCTCTGGTAGCGAGAAACGGAGCTGCCTTTGTGCCATAAGTCACAGTTGTGAGATGAAACTTTGTCTCTCGTTGAGCATCGCCAATCCACAGAATTCTTTGCAGATCCCAATCCTCTGGATGCACACGAACCTGACGATACATCTTAACAATGTCCGTGGCGAATAAGTGGTGAAAATGGCGAATCCAGATGAGCACGTCGCTGATGTTTAGCAGAAGATTTGCACCAGTGTGCATGATGTCGTTGACAGATTTGCTTGATGAGGTTGGACACGAGCCGTTGAAAACTACTCTGAGTTTGTTTGAGACGATGTCAGGTTTGAGAACACTATGGTGAGGTAGATAGAACGGTGAGAAGTCAGAAGCGGTACTTCGAGTTAATTCTACCTTCTGCATGTGTTCCATTGATTCGTACTCTTCCATAAATTTGTTGTAGAGCAGGCCAAAATCAGAATCGTGAGAATTTCGGCGAATCATGCGTTGCAGACATCGTGACGCTGTTGCGTGTGAGCTGCCTAGCGTTGAGGGCGAATCCTTGAGTGGGATTCTTATAATGTATCTGCCCGTTGCATCTCGGGAATGCGTTGAGCGGAAATGAGCCTCGCATTCTTCTTCCTCTGGACTCAAAGGTGATGGAGAGTCGTGAGGGAGTTCTTCTTGAACCCAGAATTTGCTGAGCAGGTCGTGGAGGTCATCATCTCGTTGGACAGAACCATGATGAGCTGTTACTGACTTGATGAATGTTGCATTTGTAGGTCCCAGGATGAGCCAGCCGAACATGGAAGATTGGTGCACCGGGATGCGCCTTAATGAGTCCTGGGTTGATGATGGGACCGTAGAAGTCCGCTCCAATAATGAACCACCGGACGAGGCTGGTAGTACTGGTCATCTGCAAGGTCCAGGTTATGTAAGTGCGGCCAATTTAGAACATTTACCTTACAAGATGGCACAATAGAGGTGACCGCTCGTAAAATATGAGCCTCAATGTTGACAGCCTCGTGGTGATATCTAGAGTACAAGGTGAGCTGAGCAATTCCCAATGTTTGAGTGACTTTGGATCCTCCTACTCCGTTGATCACAATAGATGATGACCGACGTGGTAGGATGAGCTGCTGCACCAGGTGTTCGGTGATAAACGATAATTCGGAGCCAGAGTCAATGAGCAGACGTACAGAGTGAAGATGAACAGAAGTCTTCACATGAGCAAGAGCAGTACCAAGAAGCGTAGCTTCGTTGTAAATGTTGGCATGCGGTGAGCTGGGCGATGAGTTTTGCGATGAGCTGACGACTGCACCGTCTCCTCAATGTTGGTCGGATGATGAGCTGGACTGTTGCTGAGGTACTTTGGATGTTGAGGAGTCCCGTGGTTGAGCAGGCCTTGATGAGGAGTCGTGGAGCATGGTGTGATGCTGCTGATTGCACACCTCGCAGCGATGAGTACTCTTACAGGCCTTGACACTGTGGCGGCCCATGCAGTTGTAGCACAGTCGCTTCTCCTCCACAGTCTCTCGCCTGATATCCACGGGGAGACCACGGAAGTGAGGACAAGACACAATAAAATGCTCTTGTCCACAGTAGTCGCAGATGTGAGCAGTCGCACCTTGGTTGTACGCCGTGGTTTTGTTGGGCTGAGCAGGTCTTGATGATGAGGTTGATGGTGGTTGGTGAGCTGACGTCTGCTCGCGACCTTATGAAACTCTGCACCTGCGCAGACGTTGGAAATTCGTGAGAGGAGCCGAGCGACGTATCCTAAGCCTCCTTCGTTGAGCGATTCAGTGCTCTAGCGGTGAGGTGGACCAGCATCATGTCTCCCAGCTGTTCCCAGCGAAGAGATTGAATAATAAGCCGCTTGTTCTCATATCTCTTGCTGAGCTCGTTGAACGCAGGCTCATATGATTCGTCCCCAATAAATTGTTGATCTAGATTTAATGGGTACTTTTCTATTTGAAATTTATTTTTGTTTATTATTTTTAGAATTCTGTTTTGTAGAGTTTGTAATGTTCTAGTTGCGTTCATGTACGCTCCTCCCCAAGCAATTATGCCATAAGACATAAAACTGTGGAAGAGAGCATAGTAGAGCATCATGAGATTTTGTTGTGACAGTATTTTTGAAAGTTTATAGAAAATAAAAATTATGTATTTGGTTTTGTTTGCGATGTGGTTTTCCCATCTCATTTTATTGTCAATGATAACTCCAAGATACCTTGTACTTTCAACTCTAGTTATTTGTTTATCTTGTATCTTAATATATAAATTTCCCGGTGTGCTATTTCGAATACTTGTAAATTCCATATAAACTGTTTTATCTATTTTCAAGGATAGTTTGTTTAAAGCAAGCCAAATTGATACTTTGTTAAAGTGGAGTTTAATTTTGATTCTATTTCTAGCCATGATTTTCCTTTTACTAATATTGCAGAGTCGTCCACAAAAGATGATATTGTGTGTTCTGGTAGAATTTGGAACATATCGTTAATGTAGATGATGAATAAAAAAGGTCCTAGTATTGTTCCTTGGGGGACTCCTGTTTCAATTGTATCGAATTGACTATGTAAATTGTATTTACATATACTCTTACATTTACTATGTATTTTACTCTTTGTTTTCTGTTTTCTAATTAGCTTTTTAATAATTTATGTGCATTGCCTCTTATTCCATAGTTGTAAAGTTTATCAAGAAGTATCTTATGATCAAATGTATCGAATGCTTTGGCAAGGTCGAGAAAAGTAGCTGCTACTGGTTCACTTTTATCTAGTTGTCTGTAGATTAAGTTTGTTAAATGATTAAGTGCATCTTTTGTACTTTTATTTTTTTCTGAATCCAAATTGTTTATCTGATAAAATTTTATTCTTCTGTATAAAACTTAGTAATCTCTTGTGTATTAATTTTTCAAAATTTTTTACTATGTTGGAGATAATGGATATTGGTCTGTATTACTTGATATATGCTTTTCTTTACCTTTTTAAATTGGTATAACTTCTGCTGTTTTTGGCACTTGTGGCCATTCTCCAATTTCTATGCATGTGTTAAATATGTTAGTAAGTGGTTCACTAATGTGTTCACTTATTGTCTTTAAAACTTGTGTATTTATTTCATCAGAACCTCCGTTTTTTTTTTAAATTGTTTATAACTTCTTTAATTTCTTTTTGGTTTGTTGGAAATAAATACATGCATTTATCATTCATTCGTGGCATTTGTAATTTTTCATTTTGAGGTTTTTTTATCTTGTCTCTCATTTTTGTCCCTATATTACAGTAGTATTCATTTATGTTTTCAGTTATTTTTGATGATTCAGTGATCTTGATATTTTTATTTATCAAGAAGTTAATATTGTTGTTGGTTTTATTTTCTTTTCCTAGTACTGTAACTGTAGTTTTTCAGTTACATTCTCTAGAGAAGTACGTAACCGTTTTTCGATTAATTAAAAACTTCCATTTTTATAAACAAATTGTCACCGGAATGCGGGACAGCCGGGGTCGCGAAGGTTGACGGCCCTCGGGTGAGGGACATCCAAGGGTAAATCTAGAAGATCTGGAGGAAAGCTGCCTTGGTGGGTGCGGGGAGCAGACATCACTAACCTCCTCACCTAGTTTTCTACGAGCTTAGAGCCTCAACCTCTCGAGGAGAGGGAGATCCAGTGACCAAGTCACCGATGAGTTAGGGTTATTTATTATTTTGTTTTATATTTTTTGGCCCCTCCGAGGTGGAGTGGGACACTAGAAAAATGCGAGGTTAAACCTCGTGTGGGTATCGAGATAAACTAGTGCCAGGAGGCCTCTAGTCCGTCAAATCGACGGTGTTGCTCGGGGGCACCACTTGCTCATTCCCCGTGGAGAAATTTTAGAGTGGTCTACACTTTCGTTTTTTCAGAAAAAATTAAAATACTTCTATAATTAATAATTTGATTTTAGC
>JAWWEN010046894.1:0-11931 GCA_035582955.1 Sycophila texana
CATTACGAGGAGGCCGAGAGCCCGACACTGATTTCGCATGCGACCCGCGCCCTCTTCACCGGGGACGTCACCTTAGTGCGGATTTAATGTGTACAGTGCTATCTGTGCGTATGCGCTTAGCTGTTTGAATTTCGCGCCGTTCGAGCGGTTCTAAGTTGGATTCTTTGGGTGGCTCTTTTTTTTTTAAAGGGTTTATAATAGAGACGTTGTTTGCGATTCAAACGAAGCATGATTGAAGGGGTGATTAGGAAAGAGTACTACTAGTGTACCTAATAGTGGAAAATAAGCGTATAATACTGTTAATGTGTTAATTACGTGAAAATTGTCATTGTTAAGAGTTGAGACCAAATTTAATGAAGATTTGATTATTTAAAAAGAATACTATATTTTGACTACGTGGGTAGTGACGTCCACGTGAATTATAATGTATCAAAAATGTTACGACTTTATGAGGATCAACAAGCAACATAAATAAAAATAATATCTGTAAATTATCTCTGTTTATGGTAAATTTTCATATAACCGTTATCTGAGTAACGAATATTATCCTAAATTCATAACAATAACACTTGCATATCGTCCACATTTGCACGATGCATTATCCACTTGTTTTTCCACGTCATGTACAATTTAACAATAATATAACTTCTGATTGATAAGCACCCTTTTACAAGTAAGCCATACCGACGAAAAATATGAAATTAAAATAAATCTGTGAAATTAATTTATAAATCGTGAAAAGAAGATCTTACTGCAAGTGAAAAGTCGTTCGATTTTCAACAATAATTTCACATTTTCCGATAAATATAAAATTCAATAATACAAAATTCATTAAATCATCCAATCACTCTTTAAACTAAGCAATCAAATAAACATGCATAAACGGATACAATTCCAAGTAAAAAAAAAAAAAAAAAAAGAATCACCGAGCGAAGTACGCTGACGTTAATCAACTTAATAAAGATTAACTGCGCGCGCAAAATCATTTGAACATACACAGTTGATAGACTCGACTAGAGGCGAGTTCGGCGGTGTAAGGGGGGTGCGAGCGAGTGCCGGCGTAAAAAGGGAATAAAGGAGAGTCGCACGAGAGGCGAGGCGATCATCTGGCAGTTAGCGCGGCAGATGCTCCCCTGGCGCATCAGCTGGCCCCGGTGCGTCGGCGCTGATTCACGCTCCTAGGCTCTCCCTCCTCGCTCCTCAGCCGTCTGTGATAGGTATAGGTATAGCCTCTGCAATTAGCACCCCCGCGGACCCCCGCGAGCTTGTGCCCGTGATCGTCGAGAAAAGTGGGTTAAGAAAAATCGCTGGTTTTCCCCGGTAACGGGGCGAGCAACTCGATCTCGCGGACATATTTACACGGTAGCTTAAAACTTTTTTTGATAACAATTTTATAGCGTGCAAAAAAAAAATTGAAAGAATTGATTAATTTCGTGGTCCGATATGATGAGAGACATGTCTAGTAAAAAATGCTATATTCGATCTGGGAGAGTAGTCATACCATTATTCTGAAAAAAATTAACATACTTTATAGTAAAATTTATCAAATAGTATTATCAATTTTCATATACATACAGTAAATTTTACGATAAAATATAGTAATTCTTTAGAATGTCAATCTATAACTACTTTCCCAGATAGTATGTTAATTTTTACGCGAATATTTCTCTGAGTGTATTTTTTCCGATTGACGTACTTCTCACATTTTTTTACAAATGTCGCATTGTTTAAACGGTCTATCTTACCCTCTTAAGTTGAATTAGTGAAAATTTATTAAAATTAATGGAAATTGCTCCACTAAACACTAAATAGTGGAGCTCTTTTGACTTCAATTTTTAGTGAAATCTCACTAATTATAACAGTTTTTCAATGAATCAACTTTAGACAGTAATTACACAATTATTAATTAAGAATTTTAAAAGTTAAAAAAAAAAAATTCCATTTAAAATGAATAATTCATGATATGAAAAATTAAGAAACAACATTGTAGCTTCAAATATTAATACATACCATGAATTACTCAATGAATGTACATTAAAATACACAATAGTGTAAACGCAATAATACAAAGTGAACAATATTATAATAAAATACAAAGTACCGTACATTACACAGTGCACTTCACCAAAACGCACATTTAAATAAATAACAAAATTTAATTCAGCTTACTCATAATAATCAGAACACACGAAGCATTACCAAGCTTAAAATCCTTTCCACCCATAAACTAATCAATCCCGTATAAAAAGATCAATAATTAAATTTCGACCTTCTCACCATCGCCTAACAAAATCACCGCCAAACTCCTTAAAACCACGAAAATCCCATCGACCCTCCTTCGATCCAGTGAAATCCAGTGAAAGTATTTCCCACTACTTGATAAAAAAAAAGCGCTGAACTCGAACCAGCGAGGGAGAAAGAGAAAAAAAAATCCGAGAGAAAGGGAGAGAAGAACTCTACGGAGGTGGGGTAGCCATGAAAGGGGGGGGGGGGGTTCTGGGAGGAAGGTTGAATTCGGCTCGCGCGCGCGGAGTCCATTAGCAGATTACGCAGGCCGCGCGCTCTCTCATTCACTCGGTGGCGCTCCGCCGTGAACCCCTCGACGCCACCCCCATGGTCGCACTCGCCCGAAGACGCTGTCGAGCTCTCTGGGTTATTGATGGCGCGTGGGGTCGACCCTTCCGGGGACGCCCGCTCCGAGGTCCTCCTCTGCCTTGCCGACCGACCAAGCCCTTCTCCTCCGCTTTCCGAACTCTCGCTTTATTTTCTTTTTCACCGAGCTTCAGACGATTTTTTCCTGTTGTTTTACTTTTTATCGAGGAGTTTTGCTTTGATTGGCGTCGAGAGAGTTGCTTAAAATTTAAGAAGGTGTGAGGAAGCCATGGCTAAGTTTACGATTCTATTTTGTGAATGTTTTTGTTAAATTAATCAAATTTTATGTATACGTAATGACAGATCGTTGATAGTATTTCATTTAATCGCTTTTTTTTTTATAATAATATGAAGATTTCTAATATAATATATCTAGTAACTGTGATTTCTAAACTGCTGTAATAATAATATATACTATGTTTGAAATAGTTTATTAAAAATTTAATTAACCATTTTTTATGAAACAGGAAGTTTCGCAAGAATTATCAAATGAAAATCCTGCATTTTATATTTTTAGATTGAATATTTAAGTTCATAAAAGTAATTTAATTCGGATTTTATCTCACTTTTTTTTAATTTATTTATTCATTTATTTTTGTCTCCATTAATCTGACATTTATCCGGTTTAATTTTTCGTTATATCAAATGATTATGCGTTATGGGATCCCAACGTAACTACTGAATTATATTTCGTTATATAATAAAACTATTATACCAACAATAAATTTTACTCTTATAAAGATATAAAAAATCTAGCTAGAAATATCAAACCTTTAAAAATCTCTAAATATCTTGAAATTAAATTATGCCAAAATTGATTAGCCATATGAATAGCTCCTCGCTGAGTGGCAATGCCTACCCACACCTACTTAATTCGCCTGAGGCGAAACTGAAACTGAATTACATGGCAGATCAAACGGCGGGGCGCCGTTAGGTTGCATTAAAACAAAATGGAATTTCCTTTTCCTCCGTTCAAAGGATACACAATATATAGAACGGAAGGCGTCCGACTCACTTTGGCTCGCCTATAACCTCGTTTTCGACGTTTCGTGGGTTAATCGAATCACGGATGGACGGCATGGGCCCCCTTTCATTTTCGTAATAAACCGATGCTCTATCAGTGCGGTGCGCCTCTGTGATCTAAAATCGTGAGCGTCGGGGTGTCGCGAGGTGGATGGTACTCCGATTTTTTTTTTTTGCCAACAGATGGTAAAATTTTAATAAAGGGATGCCGGCAAAAATTACGAGTGACGTGATCTCGTTTAAAGTGGGAGGATGTATGTTATGCTGACACTTAGGATGAGTAGAGAAAATTTCTTCTAACGATACATTTTTTTTTGCATGAAAAAAATCTCTTTTCTTGCATGAAGAACAAATAGAAGATAAGGCTTTTCTTGTAAAGAGGGAGAAAATATTTTTTCTCCCGATGAAGAGTTCGAAACGACATCCTCGGATATTAGACTATAAGTTATACAATTATTTTCTTCATAAATTTCGAAAATATATTTATTAAATTAACAAATATATCTATTGTTGATTAAAAAAAAAAAAACACCTAAAAATTAGAACGTTTCAAACAATTACAAAGGAATCTACACTATTCTACGGTCCAACAGTAATTTCACGAACAAGCTCAAAGTCTTTTTCTTAACAATAGCATTTCGTTTCAGAGTGTATACCGAAGCTAAGGGGGCGTTAACATTAAAAAATAACTTCGCTCTATCGCGAGCAAAGAGCAAAGGAAATTATTTCCAACTGCGCGACTCCGAGTTGACTTCTCGATTTCCCGTAAAATAAAGAGGCGACCCTTGCCGTCTCTGCCGCGAGTCGCGCGTTAATTTTTCGCGACTACCGGCACAAAGACGCGGAGGTAGAATTTCGAATTTTTTTTTTCTACCACAGTCATTGTCCACCGACTCGCATCTCTTCCCTCTTTTTTTTCGCGTTCCGCTTTTTTATTTGCACGGGGGCGGCGAAAAAAGTGGAGAGGAGTGGATTTTTTCCCGACGCGTCCGACGATTGTTCAAACAGCCGAATCGGATTTCTTTTTTTTTTTATTTTACGGGCCGAGAGCTTACCGAATCCACTGAATGTTTCATAATTGTTTACGTTTCTTTTGCGCGTCCCGACGGTTAATTGGGAACTTTGCGTATTTTTTTTGCGGCTCAGATTTTAATGAGTGTGGGTTAAAACACGAAATATTTGTATTTATACAAAAGAAACTGTTAAAAAAGTCAGTAAGTTTTTTTTTTGACATTGTTAATAAAATTAAATCTTATATCTATTTTTAAAATTAAATTTTAAAAATCCCATTGATCAAATTTATAAAATTATTGTATTCGCGCAGATGATTTTTACACTTATTTCAAATTAAACTTTAAAAAGACATATTTTTAGCATCTAAAATTAAGAAAATGTGTCGTGAAATTAGATCGCATACTTTAAAAAAATCATTTAAAATTGAATTTAAAAATCTTAACTCTATATATAATCAACTACGCATAAATCTTTTCAATCTCGCTGAACAAACGTAACGTCAAACAAAAAAAAAGCAGCAGGATCAGCCCTTTCCCGTAATGAAATTACCTTGCGTTCGCTTCGCTTCGACAAATATAATATCCTCGTTTTTAATGAGAAAGCCAAGACGCTAGAGCGGCTCTCGTCCGCGCGACCAATTATTCGGTTAATCCCGCGCTTGATTAGAATGTCTTAGCGATCGCTATTTCGCCGGGATTAATAGGCTCGCCGCTGTTTGCCAAGTAATCAATTTTTGCCCGAGCTAAGACGACCGTCTACCGCGACTCACAAGCTTGGACTTTTAAATTTTCACGGGAACGAAGCCTTATCTTAGGGTCAATTCTAAATTAAGTGTTTTATATTTTTCATTTTTCAATTTTTGTATTGATTGATTTCATTAACACACAAATTTAACGAAAATTATTATTTATAATGTTGTATTAAGTGCGAAAAGTAATGATTTGAAGGATATTATGCATTTATAATTAAAATCGTGATGGGGTCGCTAATGAGAACAAAAATTAAAAGCATGAATATTCAGCTCTTCGATTTGATTAACTTTATAATGAATTAATTAGTATATTACAAAATAAATAATAGAATTCGATGTAAATTATTACGAGGGTAATTTTGCGATCAAATTTTATGTAATTTAAATTTTAATTCTGCGTTCGTTTGACGATGCGTCATTCGTTCGATCTCGTTATGAATTAAAAGGGATTTTTTTTTAATACACTGAATTTCGTACATTTTTATGCAAATGTTCGGCTACGTTTCTAAGCGGGTATAAAACATACCTAGCTCTTCGGTACGCAATTTTTTTAATTTGGCGCGTCCGTGCGCCACCCGGAAAAAGTGCAGCGCGGGCGTAATCTCCGAAATGGCGAGGGAAAAAGGCACGTCTCGCATTTCCATAAAAGCTCAAAAAGCTTCTTGGGTGATGAAAAAATCGAGAACCCCTTGAACAACAAAGATTAAACAAAAGTTTTAAATCATCCCCACCATCGTACTGAATTGATCAAATCGTAATTAATAATAGTTTGCTTTGATTTGGAAGAAATGCAGAAAAAATAAAAAATAGCAAACCATTTTGGAAGAAAAAAGTGTCGATGGTTGATTGTCAGGGGTGCTTACAAAAAATCGATTTTACACAGAGTCGTGGTGCGTTGACGTAACAAAAAGCATGACGGCGTGGCTTTCGGATCAGGAAATTAATCACGGAGGCGCGTTTTTACCTCAAGCCGGATCTAAAATCGTCGACGTCACGCGAAAAAACGAGCGCAGTTTTCCCCTGTTCATAATTGATGCCTTTTTAATTGTAGGAAATCGCGATTATCGCATGTTCATCGCACCCGCTTGTTCGTACTGAATATATTCAGATTAATTTTCTTGATTTGCTTTGTTATTTAAAACAATATTTAATTTTTTAATTTATTTAAAATTTTCAAAATATCTTGTATCAGTCTTCTATTCCTTTAAATTACAACAAACAAAAGTTTATTAATTACAAAACAATATTGAACTTATTACTACAAATCAATTAAAATAGTCAATAGTCAAATAGTTCCATGAGTTGTTTTAAATAACAATCGAAATCTGTATAATTTCATCGACAATGTAATAAACGTCACGTTTTAATACAATCTTATTTTACTAATAATAGTAATGTTAAAAAAAGCTGTTCTCTATTTTATCAGAAACCCACACCATGTAATCAGATAGCGCGAGTGAAAAAAAATTCGCCGCTTTGAATAACTGAAGAAAAAAAAATGAATACACTAGACATCATCCAAATCTAGCGCAAAAAGTGTTTTCCCACGTCATTCGAGTACTGTCTCGGAAGCGAAAGAAAAAATTGATGAGCGTCGCGCGGGCCAAAACTAACAGCGCGCGGAAAACCCCTTTAAACTCGTCACAATATTTTCTCCGTCGCGGCTCAGGTTTCGTCGGTACAGACGAAGTAGTAGGAGGGAGGGGGCCGAAAATAAAGAGGCGCGATGGAAAAACTCGGATGAAATCGGAACCGAAAGGGGTTTTGGCGCGTATTGGGAGGTCCGGAGGTCGGAAGTTGACCCAGGTGCCGGCGGCGGTTCTCTCGCGGCACCCGGCAAACACGGGGGATAGGCGCGTGTCGCTCGACTCGACGCGAGCCGTCACGGGTGGTCCTCCTGTCGTTCTTATATTATCTTTAATTCTTTAGTTTTTTTTTAGAGTGTTACGTAAAACTTTTTAGCTTCCTGCTTATGCCTCAATCATTCCTGTCGTTTAATAGTTTATCGTTCCTACTTGTTTCCATTATCATACTTGAATTCTATTAATAGAAATTGGATTATTTTGCGTAGGAATAGTTTATTTTGTTGAAGATGATATCTACAAAGGAATACATTTTTTTAAATTAATAAATCTTAATAATAAATAGAAAAAAAAAATTTTTAATGGAACGCTTTACCAATCTGATATGTCAGTCGAAATGCAATACCAATATGGGTTACGAAATATTTTATGAATAAATTACAGAAATAAATTCCATCCCCTAAATTGAGAAATAAAAAGTTACTCACCCAGCGATGTCCTGCACACGGGACTGCGACGCAGCTTTTTCGAAGGGCGTCTCGGGTATGAGGGTACAGAGCAGCTGCATCGCGACGGTCACGACGCTGCCGTTGCTGTTCGCGCCGTTCGATGTCTCCTGCGCTTGAGCCGCATCCTCCAAACTCGTCACCGCCTGGAAATACAATAAATTTTAGTACACATTCTATTTTATCTCTTCAGACATATGTTGATTTTATGAATACAAAAGTGTTCTGAGAAATTGCGTTAACAATATTTTTATTTAACAGTTTTTATTCGCGTTTATTTAAAAAATTGTATATTTAATAAAAAATGATTTTTTACGATTTTGTTTGTGCATTATTAGTGAAAAATATTATTTTAAAAGCCAATACGAATAATTGCTTACAGTCCACTACTAGTACCGTACGTTCATTTAAAATAAAAATTATAATAAATATTATTAAATAACTATTCAATATTAGAAAATCCGTTTAGAACATTACTTGTAGATGTAATCTTTATTAACAATATGTTCTTAAAAGTCAATTTTTAAAAAAGGACTTGAAATACTGCAAAGCGGCGCAAGTCAAAAAGAATCTCGAAAGCGACAAAGAGCCGAATCTGTCTGCGCGTCGCGAAAGCGGCGGGGGCCTGGAAAGGGCCGCCCCCGTCCTCCGGTGCATTAGCGCGCCGGAGCTTTTAGCCGAGGCCCTCACTTTGTACACGCGGCCAGAGCCGCTGCCGCTGCGATTTGTCATTTACCCCACAGCGATTTGCGCTCTTTGCGACTCGATTTCGCGTCGCTTTTGCTCAGCATGAATTTCTTTTTACTTTTCTTGTGATTAGAAACGAGGCTTGCTAATTCTCTACGGATGTGCCTTTTTTTGGTTGAAGTGGCACGATCTTTTTTAAGTTCTTAGATTACTTATTGTTTAGTTTAGGTATTTGAGTTGGCAAAAATTCTGTAATAAATCCTTTATTATCATCTTATGATTAAAATAACTTTCGGCTCCTTGTATCCTTGCATCCTTTGCTAAATGAAAAAAAAGACGAATATAATATAAAATAAATAATATAAAGACATCAAAAATTTCTTAATTTTTCTTTGTCCACGAGACGAGCACAGTAAAAGCGAAATAAATCAGTGATTTCCCTTTGGTTTACCCCTCGGAAAAATTGTAAATTTCACCCTTACCGCGGAAATTGAAACTTCGATCCCCCTCTCCCCTTATCCAATGATCCACGACAGCCACGAATGAGGGGACGGTTTTTAATGAAAGCCACTGAACCCGCTAGATTTCTCTGTTTTCTCTGAATTCTCGATCGACTTTGTGCTTAGGGATACGGATTAATTTATTGCTCGTCCGACCATGAAAATTTATCGTTCGAGTTGATCTTTATATTTGTAGCTTATTTATTTAACAATTACGAGATGTCATAGATACTTCTTTCTTGCGACAATATTTATGATTACACAAATAGAGAAAAATTTCGTTTAAAAATTATTATGTTAAGTAATATGTTAAACATACCTTATCTATATTTAGGTTATTAAATTCAAAAATTTTATTCTGCAAAAAATAGACTGCTATTTATTAAGAAAAAAGAGATTAAAAAGTGCACAGGATTAGTAGAAGCTAAGAACGAAAAATCGTAGTCAATATCGTAACTGATCCTTGCATAAAAGTAAAAAAAGTTTTTAAAGAGGTAGCCAATCCCGAAGGAATTCCATAAGACTTCACGATACGCATATTTTTCATTTAAGTTGTCATGTGCACTCAGTTCAAAATTTATGTTGCATAAATTAAATCTACTTTATAAGTATTTTTTATTTTATTTTTTTCTTTCATGAAAATTGGAACAAAATTAATTCAATTAATTAAATGATTGACAACGATTGACTTTTCACTTTAACATTTTTTCATATTATCGATAAGAAACATTTAAAAATAGATAAACCTGTAGGAAGTTAAAATTTTAAACATTTTTTCCAGGTTATCAAATATTGAATTATAGAAAAAAGAAAAAAATACTTTTGTAGCTGAGAAATTCTTGGCTCAGACTGTGCTCCTTTAAGACATTTTAATCCGCATTTTTTTAGTTGCGCGATCGGTGATCCAATCGCCTTATGTCAGTAACGGACACACCTCGCGTGCAAGCAAAATTTTATATATCAGAGTTCAGATTTTTCAAAAGATATTTAATACTAGTTGGTTTTTAGTAAAAGTGGAATAAATTTTGTAATATATTTCGTGCAAATTAACACTAATAAATTACTTTTTTCACGCCGCGATTAAAATATATTTTTTTAATTATTATTATTTAACGGATAGCATTTTTCAAATAATGATATAAATTTTATCTATTTTTGTTAAATAAATCATATTAACTTGGAAAGTTTATAATACAGGATTCTTTAACACTACTGGTGCCACCTAACGAGGAATACAGAAAGTTTCATAATTTCTCATTTGATGGGTAATTCCAGGATAATTTAAAAAACTACTCTAAATTACGGTTTTGATTTACTAATAACAAAATTAAGAAAAGAAGATTAAAAATTATTACCTCTAATCGTTGCATTAAAAGATCAAGTATCACAATTATTTTATTGCTTAACAAAACAGCCTCGATGCTAGCGTTATGACCGCTCAAACTGGAGACATAGACGCGACAAACGGAAACAATACTTCTGAAAAAGCAACAAGTTTTATTACTTAACTATTTTCTTAGCTCACCTTGAACCATTAAAAAAGAAAAAGAAACTCACTTATTTGGTAATGTTTGTGAAGTATTTTGTACATTTAGTCCAAGATTCAGAAGATTCGTCAGAGTCTCGAAGCCATTCAGCTGTAAAAACATATCCTGATCCAACGGACACTAAAAAAAACAACAAAGCATTAGGAGAGTCTTAAACCATTTTATCATCGCTCTCGATCGGTCAAACTCCGAGACTCACGTTTTTGGATAATCCGCGCGCAATCTCGCCGAGGCATCGCTCGAGGCTCGCGACGGCGACGACAGACCAGGTGGTTTTAGCGTGGCTCTGGCAGAGTTTATCGAGTTCCCGTATATCCCTACGAAACTTGGATTTATTGGAACAATTCTTCCAGGAGTCGGAAACAGTGGATTGCTGCTCCTCCGGAGCAATACTTCGCGCCGCCATACGCTGCTTGATTTTACGGCTACGTCGCTTCAACGCTTTTTGTCGTTCACGCGCTGCTCGCACCTCGTCATCGTCACCCGCGGCAACCGCTACGTCGCGAATCTGCGCTATGTTGAACTTCTGCAGGTCGTCACGGTTTGGTTCTCGACCGTCGTGCACGCGTCGCACAGCTTCGCTATGGACACGGCCTTTCAAGTGACTCAGTAGGTGCACCTCGTTTGGAATCTAAAAATTTGGCCGTGTCAATTTCGATACTTTCTTTCATTAATAGTAAACTTATAAAATAAAGATAAAATATTACGTGACGCTGGAAGATGCTAAAAATTATCGTAAATAAAATTCAAATAAATTAAATTATAGTATTTAAATAAAAATAAAAAAAAAATAAATTATGATATTGAAATGGAAACACACCACTTTAGAGCACAATGTGCATTGCTTCAAGCTGGGGTATCGCTTGAGCGTGGGTGGGACTTCTTCAGCCCTCATTATGGAGGATTCGACAGCGCGCTGCCTGATGTGCTCAATGTTCTCGACGTGCCGTCGCGCCGATTCTTGCTGCTTCTGTGCGATTTTTTTCTGCAACTCCTCCTGGTTCGCCAGCTGCGCGGCGTGAAGTGCCGACAGTCGTTCTTCACGATCTCGAGCTTTTTCGCGCGCCAATTCTTGTCGTTCTTTCTCACGCTCCAGCTGCATCTTGCCAACGCGCTCCTCGCGTTCGCGGCGAGCCTGTCGCATCCGCTGAATTCTCAATTGACGCTCGGCTTCCAGGGCGCGACGTCTTTCTTCTGCTGCCGCTTCCTTCGCTGCTTTTTCTTCTTGCCTGCGTTGACGCTCCTCTTGAATACCCTTAACACATATATTTAGTTCATTATTTTTGTTTGTGAAAATATATTGAAGTTATTTACGTTGTTTCTGCAGTAAAATATGAAAATTTCACAGTAAAAGCTTATGTTGAATTATATGAAACATCAATATGGAATTCTTACTTGTAGCCTCTCTTCCTGCTCCTGGCAAAGAGCCATAAAATCGTGCCGCTTATT